>SRPX01000448.1:0-21246 GCA_018360215.1 Claviceps spartinae
CGTGCCATTGCCGCTGAGAACGCTGCGGCCAATGAGACCCCTCGTGGATCCACCTTCGCTGTTTGGCCGCTGCGATCTCGGTCTCGGGGGGGTCCGTGCGCGCGAGGGGTGCGCATCCAGGGGTGCGGAAAAGTAAACTGCCAATTATCACTGTACTACGGAGTATGTACATACCTCACCGAACCCATGCCCATGGATGATGATGGGGCATGATAAAATTGCCGAGAACATACGGTACTTGCCGTCAGTTCAGTGGAACGCGCGACGAGAAAAGGTTTTGAAAGAGATGAAAGAAGAGATTGGTCGCATGCGACGAAAGAGATGAGACTGGTAAGAGCATACCTACGGAGCGCAGAGTACGGTGGACGCGAGTTGTCTTTACATACACATTCATACAACTTAGATACCTAGATATGTAGTACATAGTACTCTGTACTTGAAGGAGCGTTCTTTTGATCTTTTGGGCCGAGGCCCGAGAGGGCTGAGGCCAGCGAGAAGATTACGGAGTAATATAACATGGGTATGTACGTAACCCAAATGCCAAGGTCGGTACATACTCCGTAAAGCTTGCGATATTATTAGTAGCAGCGTTGACAAGCCCCCGGGGCTGTATGTATGAGTTGGAGTAGGTGCTCCTGATTTAGTCTTTCTCCGTACGTTCCCATTACCATTGGGAACGAAGAGGTTGACCAAGAAGACGATGTCAGAGCAGCAGAGTCATCGGATGGCTTGCAACCGAATAAGTTGGTAGAAATCCGATCCCGTAAGTCTTGGAATGGATGCCTCCAAATGCTTCTGATCTGCTCCTCGCTGAAGTTCATGCGGAGTATCGGGCTCCTAGTTTGTCCTCCTGGCCAAGCCAGCACTTCGCTTTAGGGCGTGTCTGCTTTGCGGTTTGCGCATGGGCGCACTTGAAGCAGGGTATACCCTGTCGTTGTCTAGGATGGCGCGGCATTGCTTGTCTGAAGCTGGATAGGATCACGTTGCATATGCACAATAACCTTTCTCCAACTACATACTCTGCATGGTGAGGTGATATGCTAGCTTCTCAGAACTCCACTAAGCATACGTAGGTATTTATCAGCTTATATCCCGCTCGGTCTGATTATAGCTTGCTTTTTTTCCTCACGACTTAAGAATATCATGTCTACAGCACGTGAAAGAACTGAGCAAATGCCACCACAGGCTGAAGGCGACCTGATTGCTGCAGATGACGTTCTTGTAAGCCTGGATCGCCTCAGAGACTGGGCAACACACGAGGCTGATGTGATACTTAGGAAGAGTAGTGCTCCAAGATTCCATTATATGCGACTATCGCTGACAAATTTATAAGGCATCTGGGCAATGTACGACCAATGAAACCCGATGTCATGTGTACGTATGCTCACAAAAGTTGAACAGTGAGTTTGGCGAACGGTTCCCGAATGCTTCAGTCATTGGTACGGATATTTCCCCTTGCCAACCGCAGTGGGTTCCGCCAAACGTCCGCTTCGAAATCGACGACGCCACGCTCGAGTGGACTTGGGACGACAATCATTTTGACTTGATCCATATGCGGTATATCACGGGTGGTATTCAAGACTGGAACACCCTCTTAAAAGAACCTACAGATGCTGTAGCCTGTGCGCCAGGAGGATGGGTAGAGTCTGTTGAGTATGAGGCTGATTTCTGCAGTGACGACGGAACTACCGAGCTAGAACCTGTCCTTGTCTCATACGGAGACCTGTTTCGAGAGGCCAGCAAAGTCTTGGGTCGTCCCTTCTCCGTGAGAGAGATACAGCAACAAGTATTTGACGAGGCTGGCTTCGTCGATACAAGGGTGGTTCGATACAAAGTATGTGCTGTCACCCGTTACCTTTCGAGCATCGCAAACAGGATTGACTCTTCAGTAGATTCCTATTGGTCCTTGGGCAAAGGATAGTAAACTCGCTGAAGTAGGACGCTTTGCTGGAGCGGCTCTGGAGAATGACCTCGAAGGTAAGGCATTCCCTCTTCTCAATACTTCTATGAAGAAGAAAATAATTCTTACGTCTGATCATTAGGTTACACCCAGATGCTTTGGCACAATGTTCTGCAGAGGTCAGCAAGCGAGTACAATGCGTGGATCGAGGCTGTTCGTAGGGCGATCCATAACCCTAAGGTTCATAGCTATATGATTAACCAGATCGTGTACGGACGCAAGCCTTAGTAAATCGGCTCTCGCATATTAAGATCAGATAATATTTATAGGGATTCATTTTCTTTCATAATGCCAAAAACTCATCATGTCAAGGAGTCACTCACCACCTTTTTTGTGATGTTCACTTGTCGTCAAGTGAGCAATTATAAAAGAGCTGATGCTAATGTCGGTACGGTGATTGGCTCACATGTAACACAAGGTCGACGTGCCACATAAAAAAACAATAAACATCGGTTCGTCAAGAATTCAAGATATTCAAAGCATGCATAAAATGAATAGCGAAGAAAGTCGACATTGTTTATGAGAAGGGAAGGAAAAGAAGGGGGCCTCTGGTGACTTCCCACCGCGAAGGCTCAATTATGCCGCACCAAACCATAGCCTTCTTTTCTGTTCTGAGTCATGATGACCTTTGGGTTCTCAAAGAGTCAGAATAGCTTCTTCAATATCTTTTTCTACCAGAGGCATTTAGCCACTCTTAGCCGCCTTGATTGATGGATCTCTGTAGGGCGAAACCAAATCCGTCTTCAGCTACGGGTTTTCGAGAATTCTCGAACAGACGAGCCAATTAGTCTTGTACGTGTTGTCGATACCAGGGATCTCACGGGGTTGCTTCCACACCGGATTCAGCCATGGATAAGTCCGAGAAAAAAACGATCTGAACGCGGCTCTAATTATCGTCCTCGGTAGCGTGATGAATCTGGTCGGCTTGCAGGGCCTAAACCGAGGCTTGAGTCGGCTCGCTGATCCTAGCTCGTCATCTCCAAGATAGTTGTCAGTCATCATAGATGACTCCGCCATGGAAGAAGATCGTTCCCTCATCGTTGCAGCCGTCTCGCGGGCAGTAATGACACGTATCCGGGAATCCAAGATACATAGCTCGGAAGCATGGTTTACCGGTCTCGGTTCGGCGACAATGAATAGCATGTGCTAACGGATGAAGCTTTGCGGGTGACTCGTGATTCGCTTGGGGCCTTGTAGAACCACTGTGGTTGTTCTTCCTAGTATACAAGTACGGGTCAAGACTCGTGACGGAGCAAGCTATCATTTGAGGCCATGTTTGACAATTGCCTAGACTCTCTGGGTTCTGAACGGTGCTGAATCCTCGGTCGCCAAAGAGCCAACATCTTGCCAGACCATCAGAGAGTCGATATCATCGGCCGTCAACTCATAAGGTAGACTGCTCCGTCCAGACCAGTACTTCGGGCACTTAGAAGAACAACTAGCAGTGGCATAATCGCCCGCAAAGTTTTCATTTATCAGCGCATGTTATTGGTCTCAGATCGGTGGAGATTTGGATGGCCTGGGATAGTACCATCATCTTCGGCCGCTGACCAATCTTGATCGTTGGCAGCCATCGCGATGGCGCCGGGCGGCTGCAGCGTGTTGCGGTACCTGTGTCGTGCCCATTTGTTGAACTTTGAAGTTCGTGACGAGCGCTGCGGCTGAAAAGGAGAGTGGGAGGAGTCGAGGACTACTGGCGGACGATTCAATTTCATGGAGTCGTTGATCAACAAGGGCTATACCTCGGACATACTCGCGGTAGAGTGGCTGGAGCACTTCGAAGAAAAGACCCGACCATCAGACCCTACCCAGAAACGGGTCTTTTTGATGGATAACTGCGAGGCACATAATACGCGGGAATTCATCGGTTTTTGTATTGACCACAACATCGACCTCTTCCCCTTGCCCCCACACTTGACTCATCTCCTTCAACCTCTTGATGTTGGAGGCTTTGGGCCATACAAGCACTGGCATCAGCACGTGTTACAACGTGAGGTGGCAGACGGCGCCTACGACTTCGGCAAGACTGACTTCATATTCCACCTTCAAGGGATACGAAACCGCACCTTTAAGAAGCGTACAATCAGGTCAGCGTGGGAGAAGTCAGGCCTCGTTCCTTGCAACCCGTCAAGCATCCTAGACGAGCTCCAAGATGCCCTTTCTTCGTTGACAACAAAGGTAAAGGAGTCTAATGTCCCTGGCCACGTGGAAGCTCATGAAGATGTTAATCTATCAACTTCGCCCATACCAAATACGAATCCATCAACGCCGCCGACTTCAAGACACTTTGACTGGTCAAAGGCTGCAACGCCACCCCTCAGCATCCCCATCATCCAGAATTATCACGATTACGTCGACCTACGGATGAGAGTCTCAATTGAAGCGGACGTCCCTCTCGCCCCGTCTGTGCAGCGTGTACACATGAAGGCCAGGAAGGCTGGAAAAGCCCTTGAAATCAATGGCGTCGCTGCCGCAGCCGAGCTACGCCGTCTCCAAGAGAAGAGCCTGAAGAGACAAGAACGTGATGAACGCACGCTAGTTGTGGCCAAATGGGTCCTACAACTGTTCTTGATGCAAGGGTTAGAGCCGCCAAAGATGATAACAACAGACGAGAGGCACAAGAAGAGGAGAAACGTCGAATCAGGAAGAAGGAGGTACGGACAGAGGTCGAATTCCTACGCCGCTGGCTACGAGCAGTTAGGGCCACGGTCAGAGCTAGCCTTAAGGAGTTGATGCTTTCACAGATCATGATAAGGGCTAGATACGAGGGAAGGGCGGTTAGGTGGCTGATCGTCTGACGGACGTCGATCGCGAAGTTGACGAAGGCACGCATATCTGCGAGCCATCCAGCCATCGTCCTTTAACTGTGCTTGGCGGTCTGCCTTTGTCAGCCATCTAACCGCCCTTCCCTCGTACTGTTACTCCTTAAGGCTAGCTCTGACCGTGGCCCTAACTGCTCGTAGCCAGCGGCGTAGGAATTCGACCTCTATCCGTACCTCCTTCTTCCTGATTCGACGTTTCTCCTCTTCTTGTGCCTCTCGTCTGTTAGTTCGCTCCTCGAGGTTATGCTCTGTGTAGCGCGAGAAATTGGGCTTATCGATCCATGTTTCGACTGCTGGTACTCCAGCGTCTGACGCGTCGGATGCCATTTTAACGTCGCAGTTGTGTGTTGCAGCGATTGCAATTGCCAAGTGTCAAGGTTGGTACTGAAGTTGTAGTGTGGCGCGCCAAGACGCGCGATCGATCATCGCGGCGGCCAAAACAGCGAAGCACGAGGGGTCTCATTGGCTGCAGCGTTCTCAGCGACAATGGCACGTTCTTACTCCGTAGAGTGTTGATGACTTTTGCAATGCCCTCCTTTTGTAAGGGGTATAGATTCTGCTATGTACTCCGTATGAATCTGCTATGTATACACGTGTAGACTAACTAATTCAGCGCCACCCTCTCCGCCCTCACTGCCTTCCAAGGGGGTATTGACCGGTCCTCTGCCTTTAATTTTATCCTAGTGTGATTCGGCGCTGGTATGAAGTCCGCCGGCCCCAATTGAAGATGTTGTTGTTGCTGCTGCGTCGTCGGCGGAGGTTGAGGATGTTGTTGCCAGAAACGAAGAGATTGCTACTCTTGTACATGCCGTAACTCACGGGCCGCCCTCTCCGCTCGTTCGACCGACTTATTTGTGACTGGTGCAGGTCACTGCAGCACGCCGGTTCGCTGTTGATGAAGGTGTTGGCTGGCGTCCTCAAGTTTGGCGTATCTCCTTTGTGACACCACTTGCCGCAGAGCATGTTAGGCTGTTAGCCCTCCGGCAAGAGCAGGTATTGATTGGTGTTGCACGCAGTTTGGCTCTTGCAGCCGCAAGATACACGGTCTCGAGCGAGCGCTCGCACCACAGCTTGTGAAGGACCAGGAATAGGACCTTGATCAGAAGGCTCAACGTCGTTGCGGTCGGTGAGTTCGTTCCTGGTGCTGCCACGCGCCGTGCTAGACGCCTTCGCGTTTGGTCGACGCGCCACTGGCTTCCACGCTTCGTGAACGACTGCTGGCTCACGTAGTCGTAGCGCCGGAAGGTTTATGAAGTGCTGGCGGTCGACGAGCCAATGCACGTCGAAATCCGTGGTCTTGAGCACGCTGCCGGTCTCCAAGATTGCTCATGATCTTGTGGTAGCACGGCAACCCCATGCACGCAGTGTATGTAATATATTTCCTCCCACACACCTCTTAGGGCCTCTCGATCATCCTAATATCGACCACAATAGGCCTTCATCACCTGATATGATACCTTTCTCTAGACCTTTGCGTTGCATCTTCGCTCTCATCTCATCTCATCTCATCTCATCTCATCTCATCTCATCTCATCTCACCTCACCTCACCTCACCTCATCTCATCTCACCCATCTCACCTCATCTCATCTCACCTCATGTCAGTTCATCTCATCTCATGCCATCTCATTCCAAATTCATATAATGACGAATTTGGAACACGTCTTGCTAAGCTCGGCACCATTGCGGCTTCTGCGCATACCAGAAGTAGTAATTGAGATAACGATGCACCTTGGGATCGTGTAGGCGCTTCCGGGCCTTAGCAAGGGTAGCCTCGATTTCTGCGTCCGACATTCCCAATGCTTGAAAAGGACGCCCCGCCAAAGAAGGCAGACCATCTAAGATGACTGATTTCTGATATTGGCCGATAATCCGCATGGTTTTGTCTTTGGTCCATGGCCCGATGGGCACCTTCATAACTTGGCAACGGATGTCTTCGAATCCAGCTTTCTCTAAGTAAGTTCCGAGCTGGGGTGCCAAATTTGCCTTCAGGCCAAACTTTTCGAAACTCTTGTCGACCAATTCGTACAAGTATTTGACCGCATCATCGTCGGGCATGGTTCCGTCATCACACATCGGTGTCGCTTCGTATTCTTGTAGCTCGATCCAGCCCCCAGGACGAAGGCTCCTATACAGTCCACCAAAAAAAAGAAGGAGCGTGTCTGTCAGCTAAGCTTACATCCATCTGTCTTGTAAATCACAGGACGCTACGCCAATCATCAATGTACGCACTTGAAAGCATGCCCAAGGACTTTAGAAGTATCTCTCAACATGATGATCATGAACCGAAAATGGACAAGGTCGACATATCTCTCTGTCCATTCCTGCTCACAGTCGTTGACTAGGAATGAGACGTTCGGGGGAACCATTTCTGGCTGTATCGACGCGACGTCTATGCCACGCACTGTTGCGCTGGGATATCTTTCACCAACTACGAGCCAAAATGTCAGTCAGCAAGCCAGCTCTGGCGTAATGATGTTGTAGAGTAATGCATCACGGGTGGCAAACTAGGAGATTCCCAAGATTGAGAGAAAGAGGCGAGGAGAGCTGGCATCCATGCTACCAGTATACCTTTTATTGCCCAGGTGCCTGTTACAAGCTTGAAGTCAGCAAGATTTCTTCAGGTAAAAGACTAGGAATCCAGTCCAGCCAGCACTCACCAGTACCAGTGCCAATGTCGAATATATTCTGCGGTTGGTTACCGATAGGGGACAAGAAGAGCTTGTCTCTCATGAGCATCATCATCATGGCGTGCTGCATGTCCTCTCTATCTTGTTCCATTTCGTCGATTGGAATCGGATATTGAATATCACCAAATACTGGGTAGCGACGACCGCGTTCATAAGTGTGGCCAGGCAAAATGATCGGAGCGAGGCTTGTAGTGGTCTCTCCGCCGTCTAGTCCACTGAATAGATCGAATTCGTCGTATGTTTGACCGCCAAATTCAGCTAGAAGTGCCTCTCTGGCCTGTGCAGCCGCAAAGGCGAGGCTCGTGGTGGCATCGTCACCCTCTAATTCAGTGAATAGATCGAATGTGTCGTATGTTTGACAGCCAAGTTCAGCTGAAGGTGCCTCTGTGGCCTGCACAGTGGTAATTTCACCCTCCAATCCACTGGGTATATCAAATGCGTCGTCTGTTTGACCGCCAACTTCAGTTAGAGGTGTCTCTATGGCCTGCACAGCCGTAAAGGGGCTTGCAGTGGCATCTCCACCCTCTAATCCATTGGATAGATCGCATGCATCGTCTGTCTGGCCGCCAAATTCAGCTGGAGGTGCCTCTATGGTCTGCACTGCCATGAAGGGACTTGCGGTGGAATCGTCACGCTCCAATCCACTAGATAGATCGCATACATCGTCTATTTGGGCGTCAAATTCAGCTGATTGTGCTCCTATGGCCTGGAAACCCGTAAAGGGGATGCCATCGTCACTCTCTAGTCCACCGGAAAGATCGTATGCATCGTCTGTGTGGCCGCCAAATTCAGCTGGAAGTGCCTCTATGGCCTGGAACCCTGTAAAAGGGAGGCTTGCAGTGGCATCGTCACCCTCTAGTCCACCGGAAATATCGCATGCATCGTCTAGTTGGCTGCCGAATTCAGCTGGAAGTGCCTCTATGGCCTGGAATCCTGTAAAAGGGAGGCTTGCAGTGGCATCGTCACCCTCTAGTCCACCGGATATATCGCATGCATCGTCTATTTGGCTGCCGAATTCAGCTGGAAGTGACTGTATGGCCTCGACATCCGTAAAGGCGAAGCTTGCAGTGGCATCGTCACCCTCTGGTCCTCCAGAAAGATCGTATGCATCGTCCTTTTGACCACCAAATTCAGCTGGGGGTGCCTCTATGGCCTGCACAGCCGTAACTTCGATGCTTGATGTGGCATTATCACCTTCTAATCCACTGGAGAGATCGCATGCATCGTCTGTTTGACCACCGAAGTCAGCTGGGGGTGCCTCTATGGCCTGTGCAGCCGTAACGTCGAGGCTTGTTGTGGCATCATCACCGTCTAATCGACTGGAAAGATCGCATGCATCGTCTGTTTGATCGCCAAATTCAGCTGAAAGTGTCTCTATGGCCTTGAGAGCCGTAAAGGCGAGGTACTCTATCGAGTATCCTTCCTGGTGACTTGTGGAGTCGTAAATCGCACTGGATACAGGACTGTCAGCTGCTGTAACGCGGTTGTCCGAGTGGCTGGACGGGCCCGAGGCCATTTCCAACAGTGTTTTGAGTGACGAGTAGATACTGAACCTGGTACCTCACCAGAAAAGCTAAGATGGATAGCTTGGCGGTAAACTGGTGGCACGTATTGTATGTAGCAGGCGGTAAATATGAGTAATCATGCAGCAATCGTTACCACCTTAATTTTATGTACGGAGTATATGTACACAGTGCTCTGTACAAGCATCGTCGACGGCCTTGGCTTGCGCTTTATTATTGCAGAACTTGCGGGGCCCTAGGCCGGATTTGCCATGCTGCATAATAAGATCATTCTTTCAACTTGGGCATGTCTCGGGCCTCTCGGCCGGCAATACAACAAGCAGGAGGCGCATCGTCATGGCCTCATAGGCTCATAGACAAAGAACGTTGCTGCTAAATAATGACACCGCCCCGTTTCGCAACAGCCGTTGGCGAACAGTCCAGTCGATGCGTCTCCGACTTCTGCCTCGTACCAGCCTCTCAATGGCTCCAATTGAACACTATACCTATGTTGATGTTCGATGCCGCGATGGATCATCGCGAATATCGCATCATTCAACAATGGCCTTTGTTCGTTGTCTGCCTGAAACAGTCCTTCTTCCGAACGCCGCGCAACCATCTTGCAAATCTTCCATCGCGTTCCAGCTCATTGTATTACAATTTATCTCATTTTATTTTTTTGTCATGTCGTTGATAGCGAGGATGGCCAAGCCAGGCCAAACACAGACACCTTTTCTGCTTTTGACGACCCTGGCTTCTGCGCATACCAGAAATAGTAATTGAAATAACGATGCACAGTAGGATCGTCGAGGCCCTTCCGAGTCATGGCGATAGTCACCTCAGCTTCTGCCTCCGACATTTCCAATGCTTGAAATGGACGCCCTGTCAAGAAGGGAAGGGAATACCGTCTTCAACCGCTATTTTTTGGTACAGACCAACAATTCGCATGGTCCTGTCCTTGGCCCAAGGTCCTATAGGAACCTTGAAGATTTGGCAATGGATGTTTTCAAATCCAGCTTCGCGCAAGTGCGGTTCGAGGTTCGGTGCTAATGTCGTCTTCATGCCACACTTTTCGAACGCTCTTGTGGCTGTTTCGCACAAATATTTGACTGGATCGTCGTCGGGCATCGTTCCGTCATCGCACAGCGATTTTGTGAGCATCTCCTGTAGTTCGATCCAGCCCCCGGGACGAAGGCTCCTGTGCATCCCCAGAAGGAGACAGATGTCAGCTCAGGCTACTTTTAAGTTTTTTAATGAAGGATTAAGATCTCTACGCCAGTGTACGCACTCGAAAGCATGTCCGAGGACTTTGGAGGTATCCTTGAATATCACGATCGTGTACCGAAAGTGGGCAAGGTCGGCATCTCTCTCTATCCAATCCTTCGCACAGTCATCGACTACGAATGAGACATTGGGAGGAACCCATTTCGGCTGTATTGGCGCGATGTCTACGCCACGGACCTTTGCGCTTGGGTATCTGTCACCAACTAAGAGCGAATGTGTCGATCAGCAAGTCAGTCTTTTCAGGGCAATGTTTAAGTGATGACGATTTGCTAGTAGCAAAGTGGGATTTGTCAAAATTTAAACGGGAGGCTAGAAGAGCGGGAGTCGTGGTCCGTAAGCCTATTCTTTCGAGTCTGCCAAGTTTCAACATACCGTCTATTGCCCAGATGCCTGCTCAGATTCAAGTTCTGGTCAGTACGCCTGCAGCGGGGCGAGAAAGGAAAGGCGACTAAGCCAAACTCGCTTCTCACCAGTTCCCGTGCCGATATCTAAAATCTTCTGCGGATGGTCCCCGATGGGAGCCAGAAAGGGCTTGTTTTTCGTAAGCATCATCAACATAGCATGCTTCATGTCCTCTCTGCTTTGTTCCATTTCATCTATCGGCAGTGCATAATGAATATTTTCAAATACTGGGTAGTGGCGACCGTATTCAATAGTATGAGCGGACAAAAGACTCGATGTCAAGCTTGCCGTGGCATCGTCACCCTCTACACTGGAGAGATCGATATCATCATCTGTTTGACTGCCGACGGCGATTGGAGGTGCCTCAACGGCCCGCACAGCCGCAGAAGCAATTATTCCCGTCGAGCTTTCTTCTTCGCGACTTTCAGAGTCGTTAGTGGCAACAAATTCGTTGCTGATGACAGCTGTATCGCGAGTGTCCGGGTATTTTAACGGATCCGAAGCCATCGCCAACGAGAAGGCGGGTTTTTCGCTGGAAAAGCCGAGATGAATGGCCTGCCGGTAATATCTGACAGGTAGAAGGTATCAGATCAACAGGTAGCAGATATTGCCGCCTGCCTGCGAAATCATCATAAACGACTCGCGGTAGGTAGTTGACGACATGGCTTGCGCTTGTGTGCGTGCGGCCATAGGCTTGGCTTGAAATGCTACATGATGCGCAGTATCGTACATTGCGGGAGAACGCCGCCTTGAGAGATCAGTCTTGGCCTATGGAATAGGTTTAGTAAGTAAGTGGCGTTGCTTCGTCGTGAGTTGCAACATTATGAAGAGAAAGGCCCGGTCGGGGAGCTGACAAGGCTGACAAGGCTGACAAGGCTGACGACGCCACGACGGTAGACGATGCTTGGCGAAGCTTAATTACGCCAGACGGTGCTGGTCTGCTGGACGAGGCTTGAGGGGAGGCCTTGGCCAACAGGGCGCGTGCTCGCATGTCGGATGCGGTCTGTCGATGCTGCTGGGCGCATGATCAATATGATCACGGATCACAAGTTACGGCGGCGGTGGAGTAATAAGTGGGGGAACCCAGGACTGTTGGAACTTGGCACAAACTGGATTGTAGCCTGTAGGGGTCCCGACTCCCCTACTCCGTATACCTTAGGTGCATACTGTACCTATGTATTAATACGATTACGGGTACATGTGCTGTAGCCTGTACCTAGGTTCCCTGCGATAAGGACCCCCGGTGGCTTGGGGGCCCTAGGACCGCAGCACCGAGAAGCTGTTTATGGCATGATACATACATTCGCCGAAACCTCTCATCTCATTTCGTGAACGAGGTTCGCACTAAGACATATCATGGATTCGAAGTGCGTGTGTGCATGATTGGATTGCTGCTGGTCCACGGAGGCGCAAGCCGCACAACCAGCACGACACTGAGGAGAGGAAAGAGAGAGGGCCAGCCAAGTGGCTTGCCGAACCCCAAAGAGTATCAATCATACAAATTTGTAGGTCGAGATACTTCTCTATATAATCGTCAAGTCTGACTTCAGTAACGACACTACATTCTTCCTAAACGCCTCGCAAGTCGATAATGGCACACTACGGGGTACGTTGACGGTTGACCCGATATCTGTAATGGACATATTGCAAAGGAGTCTAGGAGAGCCATGGAGAGGGCCATGATATACCAATGAGACTTGGAGACCTTCTATCACCAATAAGGAGGCTTTCTGATTTCAAACAATGCCAAAAGTTCTACAAACCTCACGCTACGCGCTCTTGCAATATTGCAAGCCAGTATCCCTCCTGATTCCCTCTTTGCAGCATCACACTTGTTCCCGTGGCTCCTTGACCGGCACAGGCTGAGACAGTAGCCTGAACAGGTACCCTCAAACCAACGCACGACCTCCTCAAGTGAAGGAAACCTCAATTCATGTACATACTAGGTACTGGCAACTGCAAAGACACAATAGGCACTATGTTACGTGTAGTCATTATGCCGGATCAAGTCCTTTGACTAGCCAACGAACTGTCGTTGTAGTATTGCGTATGAAGTACCCATTAACTCAATTTGGATGTTACATACTTCATTCATGCACACGCGGGAATGCAGCGCATGAAAGGATGTTTGAGCATCTGCTACAGGCTTGTGTGTCATTATGTATCTGTGAATCGTACAAAGTAATAGGTATGTCGGGTCACCTTATTATAAATAATAAAAGCTTGAGGGGGATAGCTACATAGCCTACGAATGTGTCACTTATGAAGTGGAAAGTTTAAAAATGCGTGAGCGACCAACGAATCGTTGGAGAAGTACCGTATATATGTCACAAATTTGGGAATATGGAAACTACCCTGGTCCATTTTGGGTTTATGGCCAGCCGATTCTTTCAGATCTCTCGCTTCTCACGAGTCACCCGTGACCCCTTACTATTGAACACCCCCTCTTGGACCGAAAAGGCCAAGAATAGATTTGCTTGCGACAGCTCAGCATTTCTCCCCCATACCTTGCCTGACCGACACAAGATTCACGTCATATTCTCCTGCCTGTTCGGTCTTTGACACTTCTACATACGGAGTATGTACATGTCCTTCAAGGAAAAACCCCGAGTCTGGCAGGGAAGCCCCCTGACGTCACCGCCCCATCTTCCCCACAACCACCTCATACCGTGCAATCGCAGAATGTACCGCCTGTGCCGATGGTACATTTAACATTTAACGGATTACCTCACTTCGTACCTGATGTGGCCTTTCCAAGTTCCAACGCCCACTCAACTCAGTCGACCTCTCCGACCCCTCCGGAGGATCTTGACCACCCTTCCTCTCTCCTCCTCTCCTCTTCACGCTCTGAAGAATAATAAGATATAAAATGCAAAAGGGGCGCCTGTTCACGAGAAAGTCTTCCCTTCATGCATTCCCCATGAAATTGATTCTTTTGCAACCAATGAATGATACGGAGTAGGTAGAGTGATTGCAAGGGTAACCCTCACGGACCAACGGTGTAGGGGTTGAGAACTCTCCACCCCACCCCCTTGGCACACCCCTGCCAGACTGCAACGGGTGCGATACAAATCATACGGAGTAATGTACTCCGTACCTAGGTACCTAAGCTTCGGCGGCTAATTTGCCTGCCCTTCTTCAATTCTATTGTCATTGGCATCGTATAGCTCTGTATTACATTTCACGTATGTAGACGACGTTGATCATTTCTCCTGCCTCCTTCGCGAGATGGCCGTTTCATTCGGCGGAGCAAAGAGGGAGGGGGACGGAATGCACTTGACGGGGTTATGTACGGAGTATTACGGAGTACTTGCTAAACCAACGACGCAAGTCGCGACTCACGCAATTGCACGCAGAAACTACTCCCGTATGTACACAGTACATACATAACGCATTTCAAGCCGCTTCGGCCCCTGCGTGCGTCGGGTCGTTCTAGAAGGGCGGGAAGAAAAGGATTGTGTGGATGGATGTCACTGCAATGTTATGCACACACCCTGTACCTACTACCCCTGTCTATCCCTGTCTCCAGCCCTGTCCTCCCGCCCCTCCCTCCGGCGCCTGAAATGCAATACCAGAGCATGAAATCTTTGCTCTCACGCGCGACATGTCATTCAATCGTGTGATTCGTGTTGACTGCCTGAATTGACTCGTATTGGTGCCTCGAATAAAAGGTCCTTAAAACAAGAACATGGCCATATTTCTCTGTGTACAGGGGTCAACATGCTCTTTGCTCCATGTCTCCCAAGCTTTTGCACCAAATCATGTGAAAAACACAATGTACAGAGGTCGTTGTGAGTTGCTTTAACCACATCGCGACAAGAGAGAGAAGAAAAGATAGAGGAAGAGAGAGAGAATTGTATGTGCATCTCTCGCCGTGCAAAAAAGAAGACTCTTCTTTCGGCAAGGAAGCTCGGGGAGCTTCCCAGGCGCACTCAATTCCACCATCCTCACCATCTTCTGAAAACTGCAAGTTTAATCCCATCCCAATTCCAAAGTGCATTCTGGCCATTTGTGCAATCTCAAACCTTGACCATTTCCCCCGTGCTGTTCTCCCCCGATCAAGGCTGGCCAGTTGTTTCCCGGAATTCCCGGTTTAAAAAGAAAAAGGAATAATAAAACAACAAATGAGCGTAGCTTCCCATTCCCATGGAGCTCGCTCCCTAATCGCCACTTTCCCACTTTGTTCATATGCAAGGAGGGCACTTTCGGCTGCCAAAGTATAGCGTGCAGAGAAGTAATAAGATGCAAAAGTTCGGAAGATAAATTGTTGAAGAAATCTCAAGAAGAAAATAGGGTATGATCCGAGGGCCAATTTTTTTGGATGCCTGCAAGACGTGTTGGGTAATGTTTTTCGTCTTTGATTCGTTCGCGTTTGCGATTGATGGTATGCATATGATGGAAAACAAAAAAGAAACAGGGGGTTTTGATAATAAAACGATCCGCTAAATGCCATGACAAAAATGAAAGAGTGAAAGATGTTTAGAAATGCGTGTTCATTCTGATCGCAAGTATCGAAGGCCGAATACAAGAGTACGTCAAGCACACGGTCCTGGGCATCGCCTTTGTGGGGAGTTGCTGGTTCCTTAGCGAGACACAAAATCAACAGAATTTTTCGTCAACGCATTCAGTGCAGTTGATGTCGTTGTTGTACAGGAAAACCAACGTACTGAGCATAGTTGGCATGTGATGATTGCTGATGTTGTGGCGTTGGAGTGACAGGACAGCCGGGAGCTGTCGTGTAAGCATCTTCAGCAGCACGGTTTCCATTCCCGAAACATGCACCATCAGGTGTGATAGGTGGTGTCAAGTATCCTTCGAAACCCATCATAGAACCGTGTCCCTTCTGGGGGGTGCTGTATATGTCGGCGTGCTTTGACGTCATCTTGGCCGCCGGTGTTGGGGGATTGGGAGCGTGTGCCGCCATTGCGGCTTGTTCGGCCATAAAGTCGGCGAGCTTCTGTGCTACCCTCGACATATGCGGCGTTGAGTACTTTCGGGCTAGGGGTGCAGGCGGATGGTCCAGATGTTGAGAAAGAGTGAGTAACGTCAGGTTCTCTTCATGGTCCCACTCTCCGTCATTGACCTCGGGTCGACCAAGGATGGCTCGAGATAGAGCTAAGCATGATCGAGCTATTATCGACGGCTTTGTTGATACAAAGTCTCGGTGATATAAAGCATTCTCGCTCAGATAACTGGCCATCTGTTCCACCTCTCGGTTGTCATACTCCTCTGTCACCATGAGCTTTGCGAAAAATTCAACAGTGGGGTGTCCGAGCTTCCACTCTAGCGTGTTTAATACGTGCTGCTCCATCTGGATAAACATGCCTGCATCGTAAAGTCCGCAGCACATATTACTGAGCTCATGTATTTGCGGTACACGGTCCTTCTTGTCGCCATACTTGGCAGCAATGAGCAAGGCGGCACAGCCAACCAGCTGATAGTGTTGCTTGTAAACGACTCGTTTGGAACAATATCGGTCCAACAGGTTGACGGTGAGATATAGTGTTTCCGGTAGGAGGGCGAAGGCAGCATGGGCTTCAATAAGGAAGTCGATGAGGTATGGTCTCATGTACCACTGGATCTCACGTTGCATGTCGATGAGGCTCGCATCGGCTAGTGTTTCATCCTGTTTGCATGTTAGCTTTGATAAAGGTAAAGCATGAGGGGAACGAGCCAGGAAGAGGAGAATACGTGCCTCCATCTCTTTCATGTGCAACATGATATCCTCTAAATATTCATCTCCAGCAAGCCGTGATAAGTCGCTAGCAATCATGTCGTGTCGGTTCTGTAAGATCATCCTCGCAGCTGTGCGAGAGTCAAGGCATGCTAGACGAGGCTCGTCGGACTCCACGAAGAAAGTGTCGTCGGCATCACGAAAAGCCATGTTGTGTCGAATGTTGGCTGATGACGATCCTGATTATATCTCTCCAAGTTATACGAACGGTGTGGCTTTCTTAAGCACACGTTGAGGGGCCCGTCAAGTCTCCGAGAAAGCTGGTAAAAGTTGCCGAGGAATCGCAGGTCGAAAACCACCGCAATGAAGAACAAACTCGGTCGTGTCAAGAAGTGTGTAGCACGGGTAGGGAATTAGATTATTAGAATTAGAAGTGCGCGGTAAGAATATCAGTATAAAAGAGTGACTGTGGCTGGGGACGAAATTGAAATCATGAGTCGATAGAGTGCAAAGTCGACGCGAAAAGATTGGACGAGGAGCTGTTAAAGAACAAGCTGCCGCTTGGTTGGGGGGCTGTATATTTCTCGATCACATTCGTTAGCTCTGAGAGACCGTCCATCGAATTCCATCGAGAAGCAATTCACGCCTGAGAAGTTGCCATACGCGTAGCAATCCCTCAGGGACCAGACAGACACTCAATTCCCTCTAGTGTGAGGCTCCCTTGCTGGACGATGCTTTTTGGGCTGTCACCTGGAATGTGGAGGGATTGGTGCCAGGAGATGGGCGGAGGTCTTTAGACCGGGTGAAGGAGAAAAGGTGGAGAGGTGACTTACCGTCGCTAACGTAAAGTGCTCAGAGAAGAGGGCGCGGGCTGAGACAAATGCTGTGACCACTGACGGGGCAGGACTAACGAGTGAACGTCTCCCGCACAAATGCCCGAATGTTCGGAATAAAGTCGACAGCGACAGGAGAAAAAAAACTAAGACAGTATTAGGATTATTATCACGGACGCAACTCAACAAAAGGTTGAGCTTCTTGCAGGTTCCTGCGTAGGTAGATGACTTCTCGGAAGCTTTCGTGGTTGCTGCCGCCGCAGCTCGTTCAGTTCCAGCACTGCTTTGTCGAGCCCAATTCCAGCGAAAGGAAGAAAGGGAGTGATCGTACTTTGCTCGGCACTATATTTGTATTGCATGTGATACTTGCCAACTTTCCATGGCAGCTTTCATTTCTGTTGATGCTGACGAGGCTCAGTTCGAGAGATGGACTGCACTTGGTGGTGGACATGCCATGCCTGCGAGTACAATTCCACTCGCTAGACAGTTAAAAAACCATGTGACGGCAACTTGGCTGAGTTGACCTCTGAAACGCTCCAAGGCGCGTTTTCGACATCAAAGAGAGAAGCCAGAGAAAGCAGGGTACGCTTATTCACTGCCAATTCAAGCAATGAGAGATGCGGGCTGAGCGGACCAAGTGCAAGTGCAATTTTGACAAGAGGTCGAACAAGGAAAATCATGACAACAGATATGAAAGCTGTCACAGCAAGTGCCAAATATCGCATGTAGACCAAATATGGTGTCGAGCAAAGTATGACCAGTCCTATTTCTTCCTCTTGGTGGAATCCCAATGGATGGAGTAATGCTAGAGCTGAATGATCTGGGTCGGCTGCTCCACGACATCCCTCCGAACAAAGAGGACACAATTCGGCCAATGTCGGTGCTGTAAAAGTGACTCTGTCTCGGGAAGGGACGTTCAATACTCACAACGTAGACAAGTACCGAAGGAAAGGGACCAGTGGGTTGGGCAGGTTGTGCTTAAATTCCTTGATATGGTGCCGAGGAACTCACAAGGGAGCGTATTAGGGATGATCTTCAGGGTGATGACTTGGAACGAAGACTAGGCCGTAGGTCGAGTGAAAGAGCAAAAATACCAGCCAAGGTAATTCACAGTTTCACGAATTATACTCAATCGTCCTTCGTCCTTCGTCCTTCGGTCTCGTCGTCGTTGATATCGATTTCGGGAACCTGGTTGGCTTGGAGGATATATTCTTCCTGCCCAAGTTGTTCACAAGCGTGGCCGAGGGGGTGCAAGTCCAAATGGTCGAAAGTCTTGCGGAATTCTCCTCTATCCAATTGTCAGAATCAACCGACCTGCTGATCCAAACAGGTCAAATTGAAAGCTGAATGGATGAGTAATTGAGGCAATTGGACGAAAGATGAGGTAGACGTTGAGGAGGAGGAGGAGGAGGAGGAGGAGGAGGAGCAGGACCTGAAGGTGGGAAGAGGAAGGTGGCACAAAAAGAGATATGAGAAGGATAGACGAGAAGAGAACGGACAGGCGGAGAGATAATTTTAATCAGGAGAACGCCAGAGCAGAGAGTGACCCGAACCCGGCAAAGCAAGCTCGCCGTGAGACGCGGGTATTGGCAAGGTTTGGCAGCAGGGCCAGCCAGCCAGCCAACTGTTCTAACGTCTGAGCCGACTGGGACCTGGAGACTGGGCAGCTGGTAGCCAGGCTGGGTACGAGCGGGAGGGTACGTATACTCTACGTCTTCTCTCGCACGATCCATGTGTCGCAGCCCCTGGCAGGAGGAGCTGCGAGGGCCAGAAACGAGCCAGAGAGTCAGAAACGGGTCAGAGACGGGCCAGAGAGGAGCCAGAGTCGAGTCCGAGATGGATCACACTCCAGCTCCGGCGGGGGTTTGTCTGGTGACTTGTGCAGCGCGTCCAACCTGTTGCTCCCAAGTGGGCTGCCGGCTGCGGGTGAGCATGCGTGTGGGAACTTGGAAGAGGGCGTTGGCAGAGCGGAGAGGGGCTGCTATTCTTCCTTTCATCATCACCGCCGCCGCTGTGGTCGACTGGAGTCCATCTGCCCCTCTTTGAGTCTTTGCCCGTCCAATTCGACCGGCATCAATTGGAAGCGGACGACTGTGCAGTGTGGACGGAGGCCGAGAGAGGATGAGACTCGAGAGGCGCCAAAGCGATGCCCGTTCAAGCTTGGGGTACCTGGGTTCCTCAACCGGGGCTGGCGGCCGGGGTGTGGCGTGCACTTACATTCACTAGCCAAGGAGATCCAATTTGCGTCACCAATTGATTTGCGAGTGGTGCATGTATGACGAGCTGCATCAGGTCCTGAATGCTGGCCGGCATGAACCCGTCACGCTCGGCATAACAAGATGGTATGTATCATGGCCATTGGGTCGTGTCATTGTCGTGTCGTAGTCGTGTCGTAGTCGCGTTGTGTCTTTTCTTCCAGTTGCCAATGCCATGATTTATACAGTCCTTCCGAAGCTCCAAGTGACATACTGTGTAAATTAAAGCTTAACATCACGGGCGTGCCATGTGAAGCGTTGCTGATGTGTCCACAACAGTTCACTTTGCTGCACAGAGGTTACGCACGGTCAATGCATAGAGCCAGCTGTGCCCAATGGCCCATCCATTCATTATTCATTTTGAGTATTGAAACTTGACAACTTGAGAGGCACTGCTACCTACATACATGATACCACGAACTTGAGCCACGGGTCGGAAGCAGGCGTGGGAAGGCCCAGTCCGTCGTATTTGATACATATACCTACTGGACTGACGAGGCAAAGCGCCGATGGCCGATGGCCGATTTCCGTGTCCTTTCCTTGCGTCGTATCTTTCAGGTTTGCTGTCCAGGACCGATCAGACCTGGCTTGGTTGTATGGAAATAGCGAAGAGATGAACCCAGTTCAATCCTGGAATTCGGTGTTCAAGTGCAGATTTCGAAATTTGTCGATAGGCCCTCTGCCACTTGTAGCCTGTAGGTATTACTCCGTACAGCGCAGCTCATGACGATCTGTGCAGTCATGAGCAAGGCAACTATTCGTACAGAGAATGGTATGTATCGGGATTCGCGATCCACCAAGGCACTTGTACGGAGTACATACATTGTGTGCACGCATGTACAAAGTATGCAGGGACACCTTTTCGGACTGAAGCACCACCCGTGTGGTGGCGATGCCGTTGCACAAGATCGTGGGCGTGTACGGCATGCAAAGACAAATTGGAAATCGGAGACAGAGAAAAAAGATGAAGCAAGACAGGAACTCATGCAACGCGGTTCCTTTTCCTTCTTCCGTTGTTGAGGGTAATTGAGGGTAATACATGGAGATAGCAGATGTAGGGAGGTCAGACAGATAATCATACGGAGTCTACGGAGTATGTACATGTGTACCTAACTTGTAAGAGTTGTAACTTGTAGGTAACTTGTCCCCGAGGCGAGGCAGGAACCATCCCAAGCAGGCATCAGCTATGGATCCTTGGCTGTGCTCAGTGCTCACTGCTCAGCTTGCCGCAGCCTGCAGGGCGTTCCATCTCAGCACACCATCAATCTCTCCCCGCATCCTCTTGGCCAAAGCGAAGTGTTTCGGAGAAATGCTGGCCTCTGCTCTTTGAGTCCTGATGCTGATGCTCTACGCTACCTTATGGCTGCGGCCAAGGCACCCTGTTCGAGGTAACAATACTATACTATATAGTAGGCAGTACGCTCACAAACGGCGGGCGGATGGGAAGCTGTTGAACGCCATGATAGGTACCTACGGAGTAGATTGCGCTCTGTTTCTTGGCTTTGGATAGACCTTGGCTCTGGCGCGTGCTCCGTTTCGAGGCTTTTGCTCGCATCTTCACAGAGGCACTCGAGATATACATAGAACAAGGATTCCATCCTCGCGAGTCGCAGCGTTGTCTTGGATCGATTTCCTCGGTGTCTCGTTTTATTGGCTGACGAATCGGTAAGTACCTAATGTAGGAGTGAGAATGCTCGCGAGTATGAGAATACGCCTCAAGGATTTGAGAATTTGCCTCAACGCCTTACCCGATTTGGATGTGGAAGTATTTTACTAACGAAATCATTTGTAACTGTACTTCACTTCAAAGGCACTTCCTCCCATTC
>SRPX01000449.1:0-21218 GCA_018360215.1 Claviceps spartinae
TATTAACTCAGTAAATTCGTCCAAGCCCGTGGGTCTGATAACCCTTGCTCGAAAAGACTTTAGCGATGCCATTGGCTCCTCCACACACATTGAAATTTATAGAATGCGGGCAGCGGGCTGAGCCCGCCCCCTATGTGTAGGAGCCAATGGTATCGCTGAAAATCTGTCATCAGACCCACGGGCTCGGACGAATTTACTGAGTTAATACGGTATGCGTGTAGGGTCGTGTACAAGTTCAGGTACCTTAGGTAGATGTCGCTCCATGCGCCATGTACGAGACATGCCTCGCCATGTGCTGTATGCGATGCCACTGTCCACATGAACATGAAACGCCAATCAAGTAATACAGCCTTAACGGATCGGACGTCGAAGCGATTCAATGCGGGGGAGCCACAGTCGCCAACGCGAGAGAGCCATTGTCCATCTATTCGAGTCTTCTTCACTCTACGCCAACCGTAGTACAAGCCCGAGGATCATTCTGGCCCTGATCACCAACTATCCTCCTATACATCAATGGCGGAGATTGACTCTTCAAGTCGGAGCAAAATATTGTGGCCTACTATCTTCAAACGATCTCATATATTATGTAGGCGAATAAAAAGTCGTCGGATGGGTGCGACGAGTTTCGTCAAAGGTTGAAAGGAAGCGCTTCTTCGTCAAGATCACAGGACCTTGTTTTTATCCTCGCGATAGTAGTGTGCCATTTGTAAACCAGCTTTCCGGAACCCACACTTGACATAAAAGCCCTCATTGGCCTCGCTGCAGTCCAGAATGCACTTGTAGCAGCCAATTGCCTTGGCCACATGATCGAGAGCTTGAATCAGCCGTAGGCCAAGCTTCTTGCCCTGCTGGTCCTTGGCGACGGCAATGTCTTCAATGTGTCCCACGGAACCGAGATTGTGAATACTGCAGTCGAATTGAAGGAGAAATTAGCTCAATAGCCTTGCCGCGGACACGAGGAAGGCTTGGAAGAAACGTACAACTTGTGCTCGACAAGCATGGCACCCGTAGCCACCACAGAGTTGGCCTTGTCGGTTCTGTTGGTGTCCTCAATCACAACGATGTAGTAGGCCTGCTTCTGCTTCATCTTGTCGAATTGTGCCGCGAATTCATCTTGCGTCAGGTCGCCAACCGTCGTCAAGACGCGCAAGCATTCGAGAAAGCCAGTGTCGAAGTCAGTATCTCGGAGAGGCCGTAGCTTATACCCAGCGGGTAGCTCGCTGGAGACGAACTCGGGGATTAGCGACTGTGAGAAGAGTTCATCTTCCGAGTTCATGTTTTCAGTCGTCGGATGAGGCATTTTGGATTCGAGAGCCGCTGCTGGTGTCGGAGTGTCGAGTGATTATCGTTGAATGAGGTCGTCTGGACTCTGGACTAGCCAGGCAAGCTTTATGGGTGCGGGAAATGCGGATACGAGCGCTAAGCACGTAGTGTGACGACGGGTGCGAATCGGGAGCTAGGCGGATGGTGCAAATGGGGTTATATCATATATGGAAGACAATTGACAACTGGAGAGCCGCAGGGTTGAACAGAATGAAGAATGAAGCAGGCTGGAGAGGCGCAGCTCCCAGCCAAGGTCAACGATGAAGGACTCAGGAGTCGGGATCAAGCGACACGGGCCAACCGCCCACCCGCCATGTACTCCGCACAGAGTACACAGAGTACACAGAGTACCGTTGCAGGCGTTGCAGGGGCCGACATGGCCGTCGCGTCTCGGATCGGGGTATTGAGAGTAAGCCTTTGAGGGGCCATCTATTACTGTTCAGTGTTCCATCGCATTGCATTGGACTTGTGCTGTATTTGAAACTGTCAGTTACGCCCAAAAT
Organism: Claviceps spartinae; assembly: GCA_018360215.1. Lineage (NCBI taxonomy): Eukaryota > Fungi > Ascomycota > Sordariomycetes > Hypocreales > Clavicipitaceae > Claviceps > Claviceps spartinae. The sequence continues at coordinate 1,827 of SRPX01000449.1, forward strand.
ATCATATCGTAGTCGGTACTGCCGTTGCCCCGTCCGGTGTTGGGTGGTCCGTGTCGTAGTAAGTGCCTCGATTCAGTTGCTTTGCCGAGTTAAACGGTAAACCCGCCAACTTCACTTCCTTACCACGCGGATTTCTTTATTTGGGTCCTCGTTTGTGTGCCACTTGATCGAGGAGAACAAGACGTTGTCACAAGGAGACCACCTCGAGTAATTCGCGTGTCTCCATGAATATCGACACCTTCTGCCTACTAGACGCGACTTCGGCCCAACCCCCGCCAACGTGACGACGTTACCGTCGGGAACAACCCTTTGGCCCGGTCACGACTCACAATTACAAACCTGTCGTTTCTCATTTCATTTCTTTAGCGCGAATCCCGGAATTAAATGCTTCGAACCGCGACGTCGGCACGATGCTGACTGCATGTATGATGTTGATTATTCGACAGAGGCCAATCTCCATTGGCATGCCTTGGACACCCATTTTGACCGGACCATCTGGCCAGTCACCAGGGTCCAGTGGCATACCTAGCATCAACAACAAGATCAACAAGCGTATCGGCCATCTGACGTGGGACCCCAGTTTTCAATTGTTGACGTCTCTTCCTCTCCGCGTTCCAAGGGGTTTGCGGCGTTTGCTGCAGGTCGCGTGAAGGCGCCCGAGTCAGCAGGTGTGCCAAATGCCAAGCCATCACATGCCAGTTCATGCGCAGCATCACCACGCTCCGTTCCGATCTTCAACCAAAACGCCCCCAATCAGACTCAAGCCACGAGACACACAAGTCACCACACCATTCGCGTCCTGGCGGGCAAACAAGCGCTGCTTGCCTTTTTCTTCTAAGCCCCTTCCTTGTGCGCTGCGACCGACGCACGCAAATAACTGCCACTGCCACATTGCAACCAACGCCGCCACATCTGCGCGCTTGATGGTTAAAACATGACGAGCCTCTACCATGACCGAGCCTCGTTTGTCAATTCATTCTCTTTCGTACGCTTCGACAAGCATCGTACACCAACCTTGCCGCCATGCCCACCCGCGGGCCTCGTGAAATGGAGGCCTCTGCCGGCTCGCCATGCCGTCGGTCGCCGCCTACGCTCCTCCCCGGGCCTGTTGCTCACGCCGTGAGTCTGGCCACCCGATCGACTTCGCTAGCTATTCGCTTGGGCTCCTTTGTCAGCTACTGCGGCCTTGATGCGGCGAGGGTCACGACATTGTCTAGTCTGGGACTGGCTCGCGGCTTCGTAGAGACCATCCTGGGCCGAGCAGCTCACGACACCATGACGGAATCTTCCTCGGATCTGACTACCACCGAGGTAGAAAAGATTTTTGAACGCAGCCTGGAGAGTCTCCATTCTGTCGTCACTCAAATCGTGTTTTGGACCTCCGCAGGCTTTCGATTTACTGGGACGTCGATATCATCCGCGTCGGAAGCTTCACAGCTGCTCTTGGGGTCTCTGGATAAATTATTTGGCTCCACTGATTCGTCCAGAGCAGTAGCAAGCATCATCACCCTGGTTCGGAGAGAGCTCAATAACCCGGCTTCTGGAGGGGGAGAAAAAGTAGGTGTTTCAGATCTTGCGGTAGCATTGGGCGTGCTGGCCTACCTCCAAGGAGCCTCGAGACGATCGGCGGTGGAAGAAGCGCGGCGGAAGTCTCAAGAGGAGGTTATTTGGGACGTTGTAGTGCTCAGTGACGGTGAGAGAATTGACGTTGGCTATGGTCAAGCCGAAGCTGAGCAACGCCGCCAGAATGAATTTAGCGGACGATGTGCACCGAACGACGATGACGAGGCTATCATGGAGCGCCTCAAGGAGCACATTTCATCGAACCTCGATCCGGGGACTACGGTATCCATCTCGAATTCCGTATCTTCTGTCCAGACCATCACCGTTGACGTAAGCGGACCTCAATTGCTGTCCCTTCCTACGCCACCAGGTGCCGAGATCGTGGAGACGCGGGGTCCCGCCGACCGATCGGGGAAACGAACTTCCTGGACGTTGGGAATGGACGGCGAGGCCAGCTACACGGTCGTGTATCGAATCCAACGGGACAAGCTGAGAAATACCCTCCTGCGAGGCGAAGAAGAGAAGACTGGCCCTACAGTTATCGAGATGGTGGACGACGCGACGACCGCCGTGGGCGATACTACCGCGCCAAGGAAGCCCTTGACGCCAATCAAGCCTATTGATTCAAAGAGCAGCAGTTGCGAATCAACGCAGGCAAGAGGGCCGCCGGGTCATGCTCAGGTGTCTACTTCCGAGCCAACAGCAAATCAAAAGAAGCAAAGAACGCCGCCAACAGAACCTCCTCGGCCTCCTGCTCGTGACTCTGCTGGTTCTGCTTCAGTCAATACACAGCAGGCCTTGACCGGCTCAAGCAAGAGGTTTTCACCAGGAAAAAAAAGTGATGTTCCAGCCGCGGCCAAAGCTACGGAAAAGCAGCCTAGACTAAAAAGAGTTCTCAAAGAAAGCGGCCAGTCACTATCCAACATGTGGAACAAGGAGCCTTCCTGTGCTGAACCGCGCACCCCAGCAAAGCAGCGGCCTCATTGGAAAGGCGTCGGAGGAGCCGCGGCGTCAGAGATAGCAAGCAGACCCAAACTTCTCACTAGCCGCCCAAGCCAACCGCAGCAGCTACCCCGGCAAAGTCCCTCGTCCAGACGAGACCAGACACCTGGATCCTCTTCTCGTGCGTCCTCTCGAGCCAGTTACGTATCTGTCCATGAACGACGTCGAGATTCTGTCGTCTCGCAGACAGACTCGTTTCCGCGAAGATCGAAAAGCGACACCCAGCTCTCCACTCCTACCATGATTCGAGCGGAATTCTCGACCCAAGAGACTCTATCGCGACCCTCGGGGGACTCGTGCAGTCCGCGCTCACCTCGCAAGACCGGCAGTCATCACAGTCAGCACAGTCAGCAACAGCACCATAATCACAACCGATCCTCCGTATCCTACGCCCCGAGTCTCTACAGCCTGGCAACAAACGACTCCCAGTCCTCCTTAATCTCAGCATCATACTACCAAAAAAGCGCCTACAACACCTCTGCCGCTCTCAATGTCCTCCGCAACGAAGGCTTCGTCGACGGTACCTTCCCAGCTGGACACCTACTGCCCAACATTGCACGCTACATGCGCTACTCATCTGCATGCTACGGATCCCACTTCATGAAGCTCCTCGGCATCTCCACCGAACTTCCCGCCAGCCAAGTCTGGGATGGAACCCATCCAGATGTGCGCCACTTTGCGCACCACACCGATTCGAAGCACGGAAATATCCTGCTCGCGTCGTTTGTAGACCCTCAGGGGGGTTCTGACGCGACAGGCTCAACAGGGACGGGCGTCCCGCTCGTGCATTACATTTCCCTAGACCATGAGGCGAAAGCCGTCGTGTTTGCTTGCCGAGGCACACTAGGCTTCGAAGACGTTTTAGCAGATCTGACCTGCGATTACGATGACTTGTTGTGGCGCGGCAGGGCATATAGAGTACACAAGGGCGTCCACGCCTCCGCGAAGCGATTACTCTTTGGCGGCGATGGGCGCGTCCTCGTGACACTCAAGGAAGCCTTGTTGGAGTTTCCAGAGTATGGGCTGGTGCTGTGTGGGCATTCCCTCGGCGGGGGTGTGACCTCGCTGCTGGGGGTAATGCTCTCGGAACCGAATGCCACTGGGCCTGGGTTTGTGATTTCCGCTGAGCCGTCTACCGCCAAACACCCTCATTATCAGGGGCAGCAGCACCAGCAACAGCACCAGCAGCATAGGTTCAGCAATGTGCATCTCCCACATGGTCGGCGGATCCATGTCTACGCCTATGGCCCCCCGGGGATCATGTCCCCGTCTCTACGGAAACTCACCCGGGGCCTCATCACGACGGTCGTCCACGGTAGCGATATCGTGCCGTACCTCTCCCTCGGGGTCCTGCACGACTTCCAATTCCTGGCCCTGGCATTCAAAAGAGATGATCATGGCACGAAAGCTGAAATTCGGCACCGCATGTGGCGTGCCTTCCAGGGCCATCTTGCTGAGAAGTGGCACCAGGACAGCAGATATCCCGCTGCTCCGCGCGAGGGCGACGAGGAATGGGTTCTGCCTATGCTGCAGGCCCTGCGGGGGACTATGAAGGGGAAACGGCTGTTGCCCCCCGGGGAGGTCTTTGTAGTTGAGACGACGAGGGTGCTCAGACGGGATGCGTTTGTGGTGCAGGAGGAGAGTGGTGGTACGGGTGGGATTGGGAGGCCGGCGCGGCGGGTTGTTCTGAAGTATATACGGGATGTGGAGGGGCGGTTTATGGAGCTTCGGTTTGGTGGTGGGATGGTGACGGATCATAGTCCGGCAAGGTATGAGGATGCGTTGAATAGGTTGAGGGTCGGGGTTGTGGAGTGAGGGTTTGGACACTCTGGAGGAGATGCGATTTAAGAATGAGAGGTATTCGACTTGTCTTTGCGGGCACTTTTGCGTTATAAATCGGCATGCGTTTTCTATTTTGCATACATTGTTTCTTTTATGCGCTGGGTGTTCACTGTTGGGTCAAGAATAGGGGAAAGAGGCCGCTTTGCTCTCGTTGGGGGTTATCTTATATGGTACTGTGTAGATTGCCAGGACTCTTTAGATTAGAGGGTGGTGGGTGGTGGGTGGTGGATGGTTTTGATGGTATGTCTGATATGCAGTCTACATGATGATGATAATGATGAATTGACGAAATTTGGCCAAGTACATACACTCCGCGGGGCCTAAGTCAAAGTAACGGCGGATGGATGATGCTACGAAAGTTGACTTTACTTTGATATCACTCGATTACCCAACTAGATGCGCAGAGCGAGCATGAATCAAACAAAAGCTTGATTAAATGAAAGTTTACAGGCCGTCGAATCTGGAACAGTCCCCTAAAGGATGCAAATAAAATCTGCCATGGAAGATTGCCAGCAACACCCCCCCCCTCCCCCCAGCCGTATCTGAGAAGCAGAAACCGACACCGGCAATCAGACATCAGGGCATAGTGTAGGGTGTTTGTGCTGTGCTTCGTAACGGAACTCAGCTAGCTGTAAGCCAATGCAATCAGTAGCAAACATGAATGTTGCACGGGATTCAAGCCGTTCGCCCTTTGTTATTACTAATCTCATCTATCGGGCACGATTCTCAGCATACCTAATGAAGGACTGGGAAGATGGTGAATCGGATTGGCGTTGTCGCGGAAAGAGGTCTCGGATGCTATAAAAGAAGGGAGGTGTGACATGCCATCTATCATTGTAACATGTAACATAGTCGTCATTGGCGAGTAGTTGTCATAATCGGAGGAGTACATAGTTTGCTCAGCAGCAACTTTATTCCAATTCGGGAAGAAGACCTGCGCATCTCTCTTTTCAGATTAGCTGCGAGATTGGCGCTCCTCTTGCCACGATCTAAAGAGTCGAGATACGAGAATTGGAGCTTGTAGATGATTGCCGGAGGACGCAAAGAAAGAAAGACAAAAGGGGAAAGCCAGGCGAGTCTCGTTTCTTCAAACGAAACGAAGCTTGAACTGCGCAGTCCTGTATGTGTACGTATCCCATAGAGTATAAGCCCAACGCCGCAATGCGCGTGGCTCAAGGCATTTCGATTCCCTTAACATATACGTCTCCGGTGTCTTTGATCATTATGTGCAGATTTCGCGGTCCGGAAAATAAGCCAGGCGCATAGTCTTCCAGTTGGACAGCCAGGATGACCTCCTTAACTTCCTTGACCTCGCCCATCGTTGTCTCTGGGTCGTCGTACTGGAATCGTAGACTTCATCGGTCGGTGTGGCTGCATCCGCTGCAGTGGCAGTGATCACAGGGCTCGAGAAATCGTCCGAGTTAACTGCTAGGTCCGCTGACGGCCCTGAAGCGTGAGAGACGCGATGTTGAAGAAACGACGAACCCGACGCCGATCGGACATTGAAGGTGGTATTCTGACGAACGACTACATCACCATCGAAATGTACGCCAATATCTTCAGCGACGAACCCTACGCCGGTCGGAACATTTTCCCAACCGAGTGACGGATCACCTCGACTCACTCAATGAAAGCGAACTCACTTAATAAAGCGAAACTGCATCTTTAGTGCTGACAATGCTAGCGATTCGGACGATATCCAACGAGGTACATAGTAGATGTACGCCCAAAGAAATCCAAGGAAAAAGGCTCGAAATTCAACTCCAAAGCCGTCAGTGTCGTGAAGGCGACCCCGAAGAAGAATTATCTGAGGCAACCCCCAAGATGGCCGGAACAGCAGCTTGTTTCGTGGATTTCTTTGCCCGGACATCTACCAGTTGGAGCTTGTCCGAATCATTAGCATCGTCAGCGACAAAAGTGCAATTTCGCTTTCATCGAGTGAGCCGAGGCACTTTCGCTGAGAAATGGTTCCGACCGGCGTCGGGTCCGATGCCATAGATATTGGCGTACGTATCGATCGTGATGTAGTCATTCGTTAGAATATGTACCACCATCAATGATACGGCTTCCTCGAGTGCCGTGCTTCACGATGAAGCCAGTACGTTGAGTGTCATAAAGAGGCAGATCAGTCTTCTTAGTTGGCACCTTAATGTCAGGTTTGGCTTCGTAGTCTTGAATCTTTGGTCTCTGGGGCTCTTATGATCAAGCACAACTAAGAAGACTGATCTGACCAAAGACGGGCTCAGAGCCTTTCAAGGCGTCCTGGTTCGACTCTGTGCCTGACGTATCAAGTATCTCCTTCGACATAGGGCCAATCATCTCGGATGCGCGATGGGCATGTGATCGGAGGGTGGTATGATGTATCATATCTCCAACTTCTTTGAGGGAATTTCACAGTCCTAAATTCGCTCGCTTGTTTGAGTGTAAGAGCCATCAACTTCGCGGTGGTGTTCAGGAGCGCTCCGTCATTCCTTGGTTGGCGTATCTTCAAGGAGATTACTTGATGCGATGGAATCAGGATACCGAATACTTTTCGTAGTCGATGCCTAGGAACGCGAAGACCTCGGCACTGGTCCAGGGGCGACCATATTGGGGGTCTTCGCGCTCATTCTTGGTGGGAGAATCGTCGGATATAGGAGCCTGGAGGTGGTAAGGCAGGGAGGTTGTCTTGGCTTGTCACGGGGCAGCGCTGTTGACGATGAAGGAGGTAGGGAAGAGACACGCAGATTTTTTTGCAGAGGACTCTGTTGGAACTTCTACAAAAGTGGGTGCGACTTTGCGAGAGCATTTTAGAAGAACCGAGCAATAGGTGCGAGAATCCAGTTCCCACCGGTTTTGTCGTCCAATAGCTCCACGTCTGCCACAATTCATCGGATAATTGTTGTAGCCCGAGTTTAGCATCTACTAAGAATACCTAAAATAATCTCAGTTCCGTGAGGGACAAAGCGTGGATTGGTGTTGCTATGATTCTGTACGATTCGGGCGACGAGGCGCTATTGACACCCAAGGGCAGGTCAGGTGACAGTCTACAGGTGTCTACCAAGGAATGGTTCCAGGGGATTTTTTTATGTCTTTATAATAAGTAATAGTGCAACGTCTTCCAACAATCCGGTATGGTGTAGTGGCTAACATCGCTCGCTCTCACCGAGCAGCCCTGGGTTCGATTCCCAGTACCGGAGAGCGTTTCTTTTTGGCTTTCGCCCTCGCTGTCCAGTGGCAACGACGTCCTCTTTTTGACGTATTTCTTGCATCCTTACGGAGTCCAAGTGTGGCTTTTTTCTTTCTTTTCTGTCGGTAATTAGGCAAAACTGAAGAAATCGTGCGGCGACGCGTAGCGGAGGCGCACATTTCGTGTTTGCCTCTTTATGCTCGAGTTCTCAGTGAGTAATGAGGGTATGGAGTGGGGTCTTCCTGCCTTCTCCTCTGCCCATTGGTCAGCATCCTGGAAAAAACAAGGAAAAAAACACACATCACGTGAACAGTTTTGCCTAATTTTGGCGCGCACTGTCACAGCTTCGCGTCACTGCATTTTTTTGGTCAAGTCGACTTTCAAGTTCTCTGAGGATATCGCCGTGTACGTGTGTCAGACCTCAGTTCCAACTTCCGATTCAATCGTCAGGTACTGGAGCAGATGACGAACCAAGCAAAACGACTAGGCTTGCTTTACTAGCTCGCGGGTCATTATCAAAATATTGTTCTCTCGAATTCATCCTCCACTTGCGAGTTGCAGGTTTACTCCCTCCCTACTGCTCCATTGAGGCGATATCATTGGCAAGACACTCTTCAAGTCGTGGGCTTTTGGCGGGCCCACTGCGATCTTCCTCTTGCTACGACTGAATTCCTGCTCTCTCCCGATACCGTGCATGTCACAGCACCTACATACGCATGTATGTACATACATACCCCACCTATGATACGATGAATCAGGCCCTTCCTGAGTCTAGAAATCTTGCACCCCCGTCTCTCCCACCCTCTCCTCAACACACCACCCCTCCTCCTCCTCCTCAAACCACTTCTCCTCCTCCTCACACCTCGCCTCCCCATCAAGACTCTCGTCCTCATCTACATCCCCATACCGAAAGTCCTCATCCCCCCCGTGAATAAACCTCTCCGCCAGGAACTCCCTCCACAGCGCCCTGCCTTGCTCCTTGGTAGGCGCCTGCTCCCCCTCCTCCTCCCAATCTCGATCCACCCTAGAGCTCCTCCCACTCGACCTCCACCGCGATGGCGACGCCGCGTTCATAAACTCGGTGGGCTGCTCACCCGCTGCCTGGGTCGCTAGTGCCGAGAGGCGGGATTCCCCTCGCGCGAGATCTGCTTCCAGACTACGAGCGTAGCCCCGCGTGAGGCCTTCGGCTTGGCGCTCCTGAGGGGTCTGGTGGTGCTTGATGAGACGCTCGTAGAGGACTGGGTCTATGTATGAGGAAATGTGAGCTGATCTTGTGCAAAAATGCTCTTTTTTACAACGGGACTTGTTTTGTTTCAGTGAGGAGTTATCTCTGCGCTAAGGTTCTTGGATGGCGGGAAGCTGGGCATGTTGTTGCGGACTTTTCTCTGGATCTAGGAGTTTGAGTTGTGAGGAAACGTGGTGTGTGGTAACTTGATAAGGCATACCTGCGGATTCGTCATCCACACTATCGAAATACGACGGGTGTCGCGCCAAGTATGCTCTTCTTCGATTCTGTAGCTTGATTTGGGCTGTCTTGGCGGCGGATTTTGGAGGCAAGATGCATGGCCTGTCGTTGGCGTGGCGGTGTGTTGAAACGCTAGACATTGGGAGCGGTGTTTATATCGGATGCGCCGAAAGGTTAGCGACGGGGTATGGGCTAGACTTGAGTGTCACTGGCGCGGAAGTTGGTTTGAAAGGGAGAAATACGCGCTACGACGTTTCGTGGAGCCTGATACGGACTGGCGACTGTGAAGTGAGTACATGTAGTTTCCAAAATACGATTGGGATCCTGATTACGGTTCGTGGTGCAGGTTAGGTTTGGTGTTTCGGTGTGGGGCGCCACTACGGCTGTGGTTGGCATGTTTGGTCTGACAGCATATGTACATACAAAGCAGCCACTGATGCCAATTATCTGGGACGCCCCTGAAAGAATCAAGTACATATGCTTGGTGTGAATTACTCTACGGATAGAGGCACGTAGGTAGGTAGTTGGGTCGCAATGAGGAATTCAAGATGACATATCTAATGTATGTACATACCTACATATGTATATTTGGCAAAAAACGTCCCGTCCCGGGGCTCTCCGCCTTTCCAGACAACTTAATTGGGTCGATTATAGCGTCCAATTACCCCGTTCGAAAGAGACGGGCATGAAAGTTGAAACTTGGATCGCCACGGCCCTTATCCTTGACAATGTAAACGAAACTTGATGGGAATCATGGGATGCTGGCGGGCCGCGGCACAAGCAAGAACTGCTGGCTTGAGCAATATCAGTCCAACAACCTCCCGATAGCCAGACCATCAAACAAGGGCAGCAGCACGGCCTCAATCCGGGGATTCTCATGCATCGCCTTGTTAAACTCATCCAGACGCGCAATGCTGGTCGAATCCCAATTCACAGTCTCTTTCGGAACCGTCTCGGTGGCCGGGTTCTTCTCAGACGCATCCGCCACGAGACCCTCCCGGAGCACATTATCACCCACAATGAGCCCTCCCGGACGCAGCATGCGATTCTTCTGACCAGGCTGGGACTTTTCCAAAATACTATTCAAATACCCTGGGTATTCCGATTTTTTGGCGTCGATGAAGATGATATCGTAGGGATCTTGGAGCTCAAGTCGGGACATACTAGCCGGGGTGTGAACCGGGGGATTACGAGATTTTGCTTGATTAGCACGCGCGCTTGTTGGCCAAAAACAAAAAAGTACATGTGCATGGGGCATCGTGCCAAAAGAATTATTTCCATAACTCACGTCTCCAGGGCATCTCCGACGAGGATCTCGGCGTTTTTCCATCCGTGGCGTGCAAGTTGCTCGCGGGCCAAGCGCGCGTACTCGGGGGATTGTTCCAGACCCGTCACCCTGCCGTCTCCGCCAACGGCTTCGGCCCAGGCGGCGACAGAGAAGCCTACAAATGCGCCAATCTCGAGAACTAGTACGATAAGTTAGCATGGGGGCTCATTACACTCAAGTACATATGTACGTACATCGACGCAGAAGAAACAGAGACATGACCAGAAAGAATTGAAAAACAAAAAGGGGGAAAATGTGTAATTACCTCGCTTTGCACCAACCAGTCGGGCTAGCCACAGCAACATGCGCGACTCCAAGAGAGAAATGGTGAAGAAGGCGCAGGGTTGGGTTTTCTGCACCCATTCGTGGTACTCGATGAGCGCCGGGCAAAGCGGCACCGAGTGGCGGTCAGAGTACTCGCTGACCTTCTGGCCGACATGTTCGTTCGGGAACAGCTTTGTGCAAATTTCCTTCATGGCTGCGGTCTGACTAGCTTACTTCTCTTTTTGTTGGTGTGGGTGAGAGATTGACTTGTGTTTTGCAACCGACTTGAAGGATACTATGTCCATATGTATATGTTTGTTAGTTCTTGGAGACTGCGTTGCGAGCCAATACCAACCGCTCTCCTCGTTGATAAAGGGAAGCGCAGTGTCTCTTCGGGCCGAGGCCGCTTTGGCGGGTTTGGCGTAGTAATAGTTCTTACAGTCTTACTTTGTAAAGTTGATATTACTACTCTACTGCGTTCGCTGCTGATAATGCGGTCTTATCCGGCAAAGGCTGCAACGTTCTGCAGGATACCTAGGATTCACACTGCACAGGCAGGGGCAGGCTGCAACGTGAGGTGCCACTTGTGGGCGGGTACGGCAGCAAGAAGCTCACTATACTCGGTAAGTTCTGACTTGATATCCTCATCTAATTACATGGATTTCTCTTGAGTCTTGAGTCTTAGTTGCTTCTCTTAGTACGGAGCACCTACCCAAGCAAAATTGGGCACCTAAAGGCAACGCGTACGCGTACGGAGTACCTAAGGTACGAAAACGTGACGAATTATGTACCCGCGGGAATCGGGATACGGAGGACAGACTTTTACAGTGCGATATATCACGTCCCCTTGTCTTTGTCGCGGGCGGCGGAATGCTCGATGCAACAGTCGACAAATAAGATCCGCGCTTGGCAAACTGGTGTGCGGGGCCGCTCAAGGCCACGGCCCACGGGGCACCCTGCAGGCTGCAGCTGAGGTCGGTCACCGGTGGCAGATACAGTGCGGGACAGCTGGATCGACCAATGGCAACCACCTCGTCACCCTGCAGGGCGTGAGACAAGGCAGTTGGACGGTGAGCTGCGACTTGCACCGGCACTGTTCCCTTCGCACGCACCCATTTGTCTAAATACGGAGTACAACATCTCATGATGGCTGGTTTTGTGCTGCTGTTGGGAATCCGCAGTGTATGTCTCCACCAAAAAGAATAATAGTATATGTACCAACACTACCAACGCACATCCCTTGTTTTGTCAGAAAGGGAGGAGGAAAGGGAAGTACGCAGGAAAGCAAAGGGGGAAACAGGGACCGCGGGAAGGCAAAAAGGAGAGAAGGTGAGTACGGAGTACATATGTATGTCTGTAAACGACGGGTGGCGCCTTGTACGGCCACTGGGGAGCCATCGGGGAGCTAAGTCGATCATGGCTGAAAGCGTAATTAGAGCTGGTTGTCGTGCATGAATAAGACGGCAATCCATGGATCGGGCCATCATCACGTAGCCCTCAGGTTGACGCTGGGCTGCGAAAGGAACGCGTAAACGAGCCCGTGCTCTTCTTGAAGCGTCAGTTCCTTCATCCCATCCAGACTCCAGCATCGATCTGTTCACAATAAAGGAGGGGTCGCCTATCTGTGTGACATCAGCAGCGCCAAGGAAAGCAGCGAACCGAAAGAAACGAAGCCCCCAAGATACCCCTCCAGAAAGAGAGAGCAAGTACATACAAGAGAAACAGGAGCCTCGGACCAGACCACGATCATTGCAGATGCTAGCTCTCGGATGCAGGCAACGCTGCCTATGGCGTCCGAGATCGCGTCGCGCATCAGAGCGCGGTTCACGAGGCGCCGCTGCTCAACCGTTTCGTCGCTGACGTCCTCGCGAAGCGGCGGTCTCGGAGATCACGAGTCGCCTTCGCCTTTGCTCATGGCGCCGAGCCAAAGCAGTCGGGAACTGTCTCTGCTCCTGCACTCGCCGCTGACAGCCAGCCAGACGAGCGGTGAACATGGCGGAATTCCGAGCCCGGGCATTGCGAGCGACACCAATGGGGACGTGGGGGGAGAGCAGCAGCAGCAACAGCAGCACATGAAGGAGGAGGAGATGAAGATCAAGAAGAAGGGGAAGAAGAAGCACAGGTTCTCGCATTGGCACGTGCGCAGGGGCAGATTGGCGAGCGGCGGCGTGGCGGGCGCAGGCAAGGGAATCTCGCACGAATTGGGGGAGCATGACGAGGAGGAGGAAGACACTCACGATGACCACGACGATACGATGCACGACGATACGATGCACGACGATACGATGCACGACGATAGCCTCGACAATGCTGGAGCGTCTCCACGGATGTTCTCGGCTGAGCGTGGGCGCGCACGAATGTACATGCAACCGCTCCAGAGCACGCGGGGACGATCCATGCCCGCGGGCCCTTTTGACTGGCTAACGGTGCGGCTGCGGCGTCCTGCTACTCCTTGCCCAGCCCAACACGTCGCATCTGCATCCGCTTCCGCTTCCGCATCTGCATCTGCATCTGCATCTGCATCTGCATCTGCATCTGCATCCCGATTCCCTCGATCCCATCCCCCGCTATCGCCCACGCCAGGCTCGTCCGCTCTTCAGCCGCTCTCGCTGTCACAGCTGTCTCTATCAGTATTACCTGCCTTGTCCCCGTTACCGCCGAGCGCTAAGAGCCCGGTTTCAGCAGTTCACGACTCTCTTCCGCCGCGACGTCTCTTTGAGAAAATCCAGAACCCGCAGCCTCGCGATACCGGTTTAGGCAGCCCGGGCGCCTACGTGTCGGGCGCCTGTGCCAGCAGCAGCAACAGCAGCAGCAGTAGTAGGAACAACAACAGAAGCAGCAGCAGCAGCACCTCAACAAGCGGCGGCGACCACGCTCAAGAAGTCGATTATTCTCTTCGCCCGCATCATGGCCATGAGCTCTACCCGTTGAGCCCTGCTTCGCATCCTGAAGCCGCAGCCGCAGCCGCAGCCGCGCCGCCCAGTCCGCCGACCTCGGACTCACCACGACGGCAAAGTCTTCTCGCCAGTCGCCAGACAGACCTGATCACGAAACTGCTTCGGTCCAATCACCCGGCAGAGTCTCCCGACTCGGAAGCAGCACGACTTTCAATCGACGTCAACATGGGCACACGGAAGATTTGGGTTCGGAGGCCGCAAGCCTCGGCCACCACGATTCTCATCAATGAAGATGATTTGGTCGATGACGTTCGCGACATGATACTTCGTAAATATGCCAACTCGCTCGGCCGCACTTTTGACTCGCCCGACCTTGTCATACGTCTGCTACCCCGAGATCAGCAAAAAGAACGCACCCTGGGACCCGAGGAGGTCATGGCCCGCACGCTCGATGCTTTCTATCCCAGCGGGCAGAGCATTGACGAGGCGCTGATCATTGATATTCCGCGTCGAGTACCGAAAGCATCCCCGCGCGCACCCGCGATGGTCCAGGGAAACAATAACTACTACGTGCCCGACGACGGACGCCCGTCTGAAGCTGGCGAAGGTTACTTTCCACCTGTAGTGGCTGCGCCTTCACCCCATCCTACACAGCTTGCGCCCCCGACGGTTTCCAACGGAGCGGCGCCGCACTCGATTGCAGTTCTGGGCACTGGTCATATTGCACCCATCCCTTCTCCTGGCGGTACCAGGGCACGAATGCTTAGAGAGCGTACGGAACGGCCCCGACCAGGACGAACGCATACTGCCTCCCCTACTATACTGTCGAATCAAAATCTAGCCACGCAGCAGTCCACGGGTGGCAATCATGGATCGCAGAATGTTGTCCCGCGCGTGCCTCACTCGCGCACTCACTCAAATTCCTCCGATCGTCCTGCAGGATTGCCCACCGCCAAACCATCCATGCCTAAATCCCCGGCTCCAGAGACGACTCCAGCAAAAAAAGTTGCTACTCCTCCCCAACGAACCTCCTCCCCCATAACATCTAATATCCGAGCGAGGAGGTTGAAAAACAACGCCGAATACTCTAACACCACCACAGCCAATAATATGTTGAATGGAAGCGTCCCGCCCATCAACGTCCTCATCGTCGAAGATAACCCCATCAACCTAAAACTGCTGGAGGCCTTTGTGAAGAAGCTAAAAGTACGCTGGCAGACTGCCATGAATGGCCGCGATGCGGTCGATAAATGGAGGACCGGCGGATTTCATCTCGTCCTCATGGATATTCAACTGCCCGTCATGAATGGTCTAGATGCGACCAGAGAAATCAGACGGCTGGAGAGAGTCAACTCCATTGGTGTATTTTCATCGACACCAGACAACAACCCTGACGGGAACGACGAGAGTGATTTGAAAGAACAAGATCGGCTACAGAACATGTCGTTGTTCAAGAGCCCTGTCATTATTGTTGCTCTGACGGCTAGTTCCCTCCAGAGTGACAGACACGAAGCATTAGCTGCCGGCTGTAACGATTTCTTGACCAAGGTGAGTTTTTTTTGATCCTAATCTTTTTTCCCCCTTCCCCTCCCTCTCCTAGTCGCTTTTCTCTTCCTTTTTTTCACCGCCTCGGTACATACACTGAAATGGGGTTTGTTCCGGTGCTGACTGACCCATTCTCTTTGCCTCTCAGCCCGTTAATTTCGTGTGGCTCGAGCGAAAAGTCATGGAATGGGGCTGTATGCAAGCCTTGATCGACTTCGACGGCTGGCGAAGTTGGAAAGAAGCCTACTCTCAGCAAAACGAGGAGAGAGAGGCAGTCAAGAGGTCCCTGGCGGCGAAGGCGAAGCCGAGAAAAGGCCGGTCAACACTCGGATCGACGGCCTGAGCTGCCACCTCTCATTCATAAGGCGTGAAAAGCAACGAACGGTAATGGATTTGCTTTTGGATACGGACTAGCTTTCTTCTTTTCTTTTTTGCTAGCTACCAAGTTTGAGGGAAACACACAATGACTTTCTCATCTCGTGTGATTTGACCCCTTCTTTCTGTTTTCGCTCTTGGTGGAGAGGATTTTTTGTATTATCTTGGTGGAACGGTTTAAGGGTATGGTCTTTGCTGGTTTTGCGAGGGCAATGATGCCTTTATGTGCTGGGAACATTGGGGCGGGGGTTTGGGGATGGCATAGGTGACAGGTCACAGCGGCGGACACGACGAATACCCATGCTTCATGAAACTTGCTCCAACTACATACATAGTCTTTTTTTTTTAATTTTCATCCTTTGATGAAGAGAATGCTTTAATTTAAATGGTGGCACCTCACGCGGCCACCAGTCAATTTCAACATGCGATGAAGCTTCCCACGTAACAGTGAACACTTCCGATGGTGGCTCCATGCGACCTTCTTAACGTGGTAGGGTCGTTTTGCGTTTCCTACCCGATTCCTGATTGCCGCAGTATTCGGAAAGACTCTAGGTTGCAGAGGAGATCTGGACAAATGGCAATATCGTGAAGGGTTATCTTGCTCGTGCTTCCTCCGTTCTTCAAATGCAAATCGATTGAGCCATACCCGGACCTATCATCCTCTCATTGAAACAGTCTAAATTGGCGGATATGCTCAGGAGTGTTCGTGATATGACACTCGATCCTGAATCGAGAATGAAGGAATGTCTCAATCGATAGTCATTTGAAGCACTAATCTCAACGATGCATATATATGTATGTAGTGTCGTAACTTTCCGGCCTTCAAGTCACAAGTTCAACTCGTTTGCTTTTTGTGCACGTGACTCCATATCCGATTCCGCCCTGTGTCCGGAGCGGAAAATGGTGGGGCCGACGCGCCGAAAAAAACCAAAGCCCCCCCAAGCATCCATCAAACTGCCACTCTGCATGAACACACGCGACAAAAAGATTACACAATCCCTCATAAAACCGCCAATTCATTCTGCAAAGTCCAATATCAAGCTTTGATTAGAACTGAGTGGACTGCACATCACACATTATGCCTCCTAGGATCAAAGGCTCATGTACCGCTCTGGCGGCTGACCTGGCTTTACCCCAATCAGCCAGGTCAGCACCGCCATTCGCACGCAGCTTTTCCACAACACAATGCCGCGAAAAGATGTCGCTAGCACGCCAGAGAATGTACAAGTGGATTAAATCAAGGGAAGGCCGAGAGCTTGCTGAAGGCGGCCGCGGTCCCCGATATTTAGGTCCCTTTGAGGACCAGCCTTTCCCTCAGAACCCTCTGTTCAGAAGCCAGCCTGTACTGGATGAGCAAACAAAGGAATTAATCTGGGAAAAGGTGATGAAGAGGGGCGAGGCGCTCAAGGCTGTCTCGGCGGAGATGGGGGTGGATGTTCGCCGTATTGCTGCTGTGGTGAGGCTAAAGCAGCTGGAAAAGCAATGGGTGCAAGACGTGAGTTTGACCCCCCTTCCCCTTTTTCATATCGTTCTTTAAGCCCATGAGCTTCATTACCCCCTATGCATTACATGATGAGATAAACATAAATTTTCGATTAGTCTTGAAGACATACCCATGGTTAATATTTATTTTCTCTGATACAATAACTTGCTATTCCCTACCCTTCAATGCCGTACATTGCTGGCGGCCAAGAAACCAGAAAGAGAGCTCCGTGCTAATCAAACTTGGGAACATCAGGGCAAAAAACTAGCTACACCATACGCAAAAGCCGTCATGAGCATGCTCCCTAAAACATCCTTCCGAGAGGGCGAGGAGAATGCACCCCACGAACCCATCAACGAACTCCATGTCCACAAATGGACACTCCAGCAATTATTCCTGCCCGTGGGAGAATCAAGAAACTTCACGCGTGAGGACGCCGCCCGGGCTTTCAACGAACGCATGCTTTCCGTCGATGCCCGCTCCCCGCAACGCTTCCTCATCAACCTAGAAAAAGACCTCCTGAGGGGTGTATCCCGGGAGGAGAGCCAGCAGAAATACCTGACGCGCGTACAAGCGGAGGAGAAGAAATTCGCAGAAAAGTTGGCCAAGGAGAAGGAGAAGGAGGAACAGATGACGACGCGTGTGTATACGGATCGGTATGAGTTCCGCTTCAAGGAGATTTCTGTGGATGATGTTGGGAGAGATGGGCGGTCACCCAAGGGCACTGGATGGAGGTATGGTGTTCCGCATGATGATCGCAAGCGCGGTGTGATAAAGATTCCCACTTCTGTTCCTTGAGTGAGTGACTTGCCATGGGGGGAAGTCTTGTATCTATAGTCTTGTATTGTATTGTATGGTATGGTATGGTGGGCACTTGCTTCTGGGGAGGGCGGGGGACAAGATGCCAAGGCTTTGGATAGCTGAAGCTGAGACGTGCTGGCTGCGTGCCATGATTATCCAATTAATTTAATGAGATGATACTGCACGTTGCGTAGCGCACGTGTCGATGCAGGAATTATACTGCCCATGACTGCAATTTTTTACTCTGGCTTTTGGCTGTGTGCTTTGTCTCTCGTTTCTTCCTGTTCTCTTATTATGCTGTATCCTCATGCTGTACTCGTCTCGTCATTACGTCGTGTCGTCGTATCGCGCTTTTGTCGTGCCGTGATCTTATCTTGTCGCGATCTCGCCGTATTATGCTTTCGTTATCTCGTCATGCCGTCTCACAACAGCCCACGGCCTCGAACGGTCGCCTCAGACACGGGGAATGTCTCTACGACTCCGACGAGGGCCGTGACGTGACAGCCACGCTGTTTCCATCACTATCGCCCTTGTCGTTATTGTCGTTGTCCCCATTCCCGTTCATGTCGTGCTTGCTGTCACCGCCATTACCATTAAGATAAGGCACGCCCGCACCGTCGCCGTCCTCAGTAGGAGGCGGCACCTCCACGATAAAATTGGTGCGTATCTGCTCAATGTCGTCTTGTGACAGCTTGCAGTGAGTCCGGACATACTCTTCCACGCCGCCGTATTCTTCTCGTATGATTTGCAGGGTGGCGAGCATGCTCTCTGGTCTGGGCGCGGGTTAATTGGTGGAGTAGGGAGGGAGGGAGGGAGGGATACGGACGAAGATGAAAGACGGAAAAGATGGAATGTGCACAAGAGGAATCGAAGCAGAACAGGAAACAAAAAAAAAAGTCAACCAGACGAATTGTCTCAAGGGACTTCACTGCCTACCTTGAACTCAGCATTCGTATCGCTCCCGACTCATCAGCCACGGCCGACTGCGTAGCCAGCAGTTCCATAATCATGGCGGGCTTCAACGGCGCGAGCCCCTCCTCCGACAGCCCGTATTCCCACGCAATCGTCTCGTCATCCACGCCACATAGCGCCAGCACAATCGCGGCCAGCAGCCCCGTCCTGTCCTTGCCGGCTGTGCAATACACCAAGCACGGCGAGGGATTCTCCTGCGCTAGATGCCGCAAGATCGGGGCAAAGGCTCGTTCGGCTCCTGCGCGGAGAATGCCCCTGTAGGCGGACACGAAGCCGGCAACGGTGTCAGCGGCGCCGTAATCCAGATAGCGGATGGCGACGGCCTGGGGAGTGTAGTCGATGAGTAGGAAGACGGGGACGTGATGACGGAGAAGGGCCGGCGGTGCGGAGGTGTATATCTCGGCGAGGAAGTGTCCGCCCTGGCGATCGATTTCGACCTCGGACCGGAGATCAAAGACGTGTGCGATGGAGAGCGCGAGGAGAGAGGGCACAGCTGAGGTGGACGGCGCTGCGGCGCGGTAGAGCAGGCCGGCTCGTGTCTGGAGACGGCTTGACGATGAGGATGAGGCTGGATGTGGTGGTGGGATGGGCACGTTCCCCAAGTCGCGGAGGTTGGGGAGGACCGGTCGGTGAGGCGCGACGTGCGACATGGTGCTCTTTTTTTTTTTTTTTTTTTTTTTTTTTTTT
>SRPX01000045.1:0-83314 GCA_018360215.1 Claviceps spartinae
AAGTTCCATGCCAATGCCCTGGTGGGGCAGCAAGATGGTTCCAGGAAAAAAATGGGGCTTTCTGCCAACCAGAGAGTTTGTCCGTTTATCGTCGCCATCGGTACTTGTTCGCACTGTCATCTCTTTCCGATCACTTTACCTGTCTACATGTTAGATACCTCACTTCCCTTTTGTCTGTTCTGTTCAAGTTCTTCAGGATCCATCGTCCGATGACTCTTGAGGACTGCCATTAATTTGCTCTTGTGCGCGCACTGCGTGTTCAACAGTACATACGGGTGCCTAACATCATCCGAGTTTAGCGCTGCGTATCCATCCAATCCTCAGTCCTGCTTATTATTGGCAAAAGAGCCGGCCTCCAGTGAGAGGGTATTTTTACACAACCGCTTCTATCCTGCCTATCCTACTATGTAGTATGTAGTGGATGAAACCTAAAAGTGAACACCCTATTCCGTACTCGGTACGGAGTTCGCAGATGTACGTCGGGTCGGTCGGGGAATTGGTCCTTGGATCTACATACATACCTTACGGTTAATCCGTACATCGGTACTCCATGAGTCCTTAAATACCTAAGCACTTTTGCATAATAAATCCTCTCCCATGTCCGAAGTGGTGGCCAAGACTAAGAGGGCTCTCAACTTTCATGTTGTCGTCGAAGAACAGGTTGATTACCTAATGCCTAGTGCCACACACACGTCTGTATATGTAGGTATGTATGTATCTTCATCTTTTAGCATACATTTCATCTTGTCTGGGCACTCTTGTCGATCACGTTGCGCAACCCGGTTTCCGTGCGGAGGTGTCCCGTGTATCAGGGCCTGAAACCCATTCAAGGACTTTAGACGTCTCCTCCCCGGGCCGCCCGTCCTCGTTAGACCTCGGTACGAGAGAGCTCTTCGAAATATTGAGCGAGAAGGTTGATGGTGGCTTCATTTTTCGCATTGTGCGGAAGGCTGGAGCTCGCGGTCCGCGGAGAGCTTCTTCGGGAAGAACATGCTGAATGTGAAGAAGCCAAGAACGTGCTGAAGCGGACGGCTCTAGGAGAGCAAATGAGAGCCGTAGTACTAACAACTGCTAACCTGCGAGTCGGCGTTTGCAGAAAGACGTGATAATTAAGTGAACTGTTGATTGAATATTACCTATGCTGTGTTCTCAAACCGATGAGATAGCCTATAGGTAGGTACTAGGTATTTATTGTTCGCTGGATACATATTGAGCATTAGGTAGGTACATAGACATGGAGTATCAAGTGAATGCGGCGCTGTCAAACAGGAATGACTCGAAACCTACTCCGTAACTAGAAAGAAGCCCAATAACAGATACAAGGTAGGTACCTATGTATGTACATCTAGGTACACCTACATACCCACCTAAGGTACCGAATTGATGTAAGTATCTCCTAGGTAGGTAGGTATATACCTAGGTACAGTAACGTACCTAGAGGCTAGGTATGTACCTGGATGTGTCTTTTTAGGCTTCATCCACAAGATCCGTCTTGACAAGTTGAGTCCTGATCCTGTCTCTATACCTAGGTATATTGCCAATAAAAGCGGGGTGGATATCGTCGGAGCCTTGGAGGCAGAAGATCGAAACCGTCACCCTCCAACCCCTACCTTGTAGCTCAACACTGTTTCAAACCGTCAATTGACACTTCGATCCGTTTTTAGACCCTATAAACCCTGACATCCGATCAGTCCGTGGCCAAAGCATACATATAAATATGTCGGGTTGTTCGGATTTGGTCCTTGGATCTAGTTCAGATAACGTATGTAAACAATTTTGCCTAAACCCTCCAACGTCCAAAACGGGCCAAGAGAGTTCTCGAGTAAGAATTATAAATTCTCTCGGTGCTCACCTGCATTCGCCCAAAACCCATCCACGCCTCTTTATAAGTCTCCTCGCGAGTTGAACCAGCACGGACGCCCTTCAGTTTTCTTAAATCATCGACCAACGTCCCTTTCAATCCTTCATCACCATGCACGCCCTCAGCCTTCTCGCCATACTTCTGCCCATTGTGGCGGTCAATGGCTATACCCAGTGCGATTGCCAGACAGCGTCGGATGACGGAGTGTGGAAATTCGATCCTGTTCTCACCCACTGGGTCTGTTACCATAGTTATGGCAACCAGGTATGAGTGACTCCCAAGATAATCCATCCAAAGCACAGAGTGAGCGGCAATAGACGATGAGACTGACTAGATGCTTCCACTTGAAAGGCGCTATGGAGCGAGACAGAGCAACGTGTAAGTGCCTCGCGTGAAATTCAGATCCTAGCAGACAAGATGAAGTCAGAGTACACACCATGGAGGCTTCGCTAAAATCCATTTTGTAGTGCGTTGCAAACCAAGGCGCCACACTCGACGGCGACGCTTGGCAGCAAATGTGCATCGCCGCTGGCGTACAGAATGGCTACTACGCCTTTGATAAGACTGGTGCCCCTATCACCAATGTGCCGGCGATGATGGTCGGACACGCTGCGGGCCAATGCCCCAAATAATGAACTGATCAAGGTGCACACTGCACAGCGAAGATGACAGTGTCTGTCGAATGCTAAACACTGGCAGATATGACAGCGCGTTGCCGTGGATGGGGAAGCACTGCTGTTTCTACCGTATTGTTGCTTGCCGCCATATTTTTTGGCTTGTATCATGTATGTGTATACGGCTTGCACCGAGAGTTAACAAATATGGCACCTCCGTCAACCAATACTCTGTACTTCGTAGAGTCTGTAAATTTGTGAGCTGTTGTGACTGTTGTTGGACTGGCGTCGGTGCGACTGCACACGAGCGTCGATGGTGGTTATTGATCAAAGATGCGAAAGAGAGGAGAAGACAGGGTCCTCTCCACAAGCTGTCGGCTGCCATGTACATACATACCTGTAGGAGGTAGGTAGGTACATGTATACATGCACTGTGCGTAGTCACGTGCCCTCTCTCAACACCAAGTTGACTTGAATCGCGGCGTCTAGTACGTACTTTTTCTCGTCAGCTCTTGAGGGCTTTAACAGTGGAGTTTTATCTGAATAAGTTAGTGACTTTCAGTCATGAGTCGGCGATAATTGTTTTCTTTTTAAAGACCCCGCGAAGCCAGAACGCGAAGAGGACGCGGTGAAGAGAGAGCACAGTGCACAATGGAAATTCGTCCTCCCGAATCCTTCCAACCTAAGGTACCGATGTACCTATGTACTCCGTATTCGTACAAATTCGGAAGCGGCTTATCACGTGGAGGTTCTTCATACATAACCCAGCACATTGTCTCGTTCTGCTGTGCTCTGCGTGACTACTTTACTTCTTCCCCAATCAAATTCACGCGTGTCCTACTCCAGTCTCTTGGCGTCTTCACATTTTTTTCTTCGTACCTTTGTGCATCAGCATCGCCAATTTCGATTAGCAGAGAGTCAGAGACTCCAAGATCCAGATCATCCAGTATCTCTCGTAACCTCGTTCATCACGACGCCAGTTCATTTATCATGGATCAGATCTGCAGCGAAACATACAAGCGTCAGAGATTCCAGGACTTTTGGCTAAAGTCCCAGGAGAGAGAGCGAGATTCCGTCCAGAGGGAGAAAATTCTCCAGCAGTGGGCGAAAGCTTCCCAGCAGAGGGAGCGAGAGTCTCTGAAAAGGCAAAGACGGGTCCATATGAGAGAGCTCAGGGAATCATCAGAGATACAGGATGGGGCCCATGAAACGCAGTATCAGCCCCAAGGGCCAGATGGGGATCTTCAGGAGATAGATGAGCCGATTCAGAGGGACAGGAGGATTCGGGATCTATTGCGACAGAGCTGGAAATTGAATGCCCATGAAAGAGAGCTACAGTTGCAGAAGATAGAGCAACAGGTCCGGAAGAAAAACCAACGACGTCAAAGGAGCGAGCAACAGTTCCAGTATGACGAGAGGGTATACCGGGTTCAGCTATCTGAAAGGTCGGAGCCTCACAATCACATTTTGAGTGAGTCTCAGCCGGGACAGGAAGCCCTACGGGGGAAACCGCTGAGGAGGTCTCTCAGGCTACTGCAACTTCGCAGTGCAGAGAGCGGACTGAGAACGCAATCACACGGATGCATCACAATATGATGAGTAGTGGAATGAGTTTGGCGTTTTCACCACATGCCAGGCAATGGTGTTTCTCCATGAAACGATCCTGAACATCAGTTTATCATATGGTGGAACATGTTCTTGACATTGCTCGAGGAGTCGAGCTCCGGAGAGGATATGTCGTTTGATTGGCTATTATTACGCGGTATTCGCAATCATGAATGACTTAAAAACTCCCATCAGCCTCCTCAGGAACCCTTCCGAAAGTGGGTGCGCAGCGGGCCTCAAGAAGAAGAGGGCACCACATACATGCAGAGCAACAAAAACAAAATACCACCAAAATACATCAAAGAAGCAGAGAAGAAAAACACCACGCTCAGGAATCCAGGATCAGATATATTGCTTACAAAGATTTCTTTTAGGACTGTCCGAGGTGAACACTGAAGACTAAGTCATGGTTTCGAAATGACCCGACGCAGAGCTTCACAAGTTCACTGCCAGGGAACGGCAGAGAAGTAGGCGGCGGCCACCACCAGTGTCATCCAGTCGCCCATTCAGAATAACTACGACTACCTGTCATGGAAACAGCAATTTAAGACTTCAAACACTCAATTGACGAGATGATCACCTACCAACAAATTCTTACCGCAACGAGCGTGCCATTGAAAGAAGACTTCCTGAAGTTCCTGCCATACGCAAAAATGCCAAAGGCACCTTGTAGAACACATTGCGCAACTCGGTTATAAGGCGGAGGTCCCTATAAGGAGTGCAACTCCACGTGTTCCTCGGCGCAATTGATCTACAAACCACGGACAAGAACTCCCGATAAATCGCGAATCCTACGTGGCGCACATGATCCTCTCATGGGGCGGACGTCTTCTCAAGCGGAACCTGATGAACCGACCTGACATCCGCTGGGTAGAGAGAGGCGAGAAGACTATACAGAATACACATGGCGAACGTTGAAGGGTGTTACACCAGGTTATGCAATGGACAACTGTACTGTACCAGTATACAATGCTAAAGACTTATGGTGTCATGCTGGATTGCTGGTTGACAGTTGACTCTGTTGAACAATGAAGTTTGACTAGGCTTATGTGTTTGACAAGCCAACTTGATTAGGAAACCGAAAGACACGCCCGAGGAGGAGGAAGCCCGAGGAAAAAGGTAAAGTAGCTTTGTCTTTCGGCCGACGAGAGACAACACGTTGCGTACAAAATGGAACGGGATGGGCTATGCGGTAATCTAGCATCATGCATGGCACTTTAGTCTATGCCATAGTAGGGGCACTAGAAGAATAAAATAACTGGTACCACACGTCTCTATCTTTCTTCTTCATATCGTAGATCGTGCCATGCGGCGGTTGGTGGTCCTTCCCTTTCTCGTCTTTTTCGAGAGGAATACGCATATCGAAACCAGGGCAGTTGGGTGGGAGGTTCACACCGGGAGGGTCCTCGAGGAATGCAGGGGCGTTCTCGAGGAGAATTTGAGGTGGTAGCTTGGCGCGGATCTCCGTATGCGGTCTTGAAGTGAACCCCTCGTCGATCACAGCTACCTACATATCTTCTACACGCCAATCCTTCGAGCCGGACGTCTTCTTCCACGCATTATCCCTACCCTAAGTGATAGACTGGCTCCTGATTCTCCCACATTAAGATCTGATCTTGGATCGAACGACGGCGTAGCACGGGCGTCTCCGCCGGCCCACAGCCGGAGGCAGGCACCCGCTGCTGTATACACTATACACAAGGTTGCTCCTAACCTTATCGTAATTTGAGATACAATCCACTTTTCAGAGTGGCTACTAGCCTCCTTATCTGTGGCGACGAACTTGGGCCGGTATCTGAATCTCCAAGGGAAGAGCGAAGTTGATCATGTTGATGACACAGGCACTGGTAGCCACGGATGGGTCCAAAACACTGCCTTGACGCGGCTGTGCTCGTCTTACTTGATAGTGTGATGAAGCCGTCGTCTTGCAGGGATTTTTTATCAGGCATGGCTCATCAGTCGGCGAGAGATTTCCTAGTTCGTCTTTCGGAGGTGATTATCTGTCATCGCAGATTACTTCTCGCGGAAGAAGACGGGTCCCTCGCCTCTCTCCGTCATTGTTGCAGCAATCTTAGGGCCTAGAAGGGCATGTAGTTAGGTCAAACTTGCAGCATGGGCAGGTTATGGATGACTCCAGCGGCATTGGCCACTGCTGTTCCGGAAATCTACTCATCAATTGCACGCCGTGTTCTCGTGCCGTCTCTCTTAGCTGGTCTAAGTATTTGCCACCGACACATGTCGTGTAGATAGTCTTGAGATGCGTGACCCTCATAATCGAAACCAGCAGACTCACAAAGTCTGGTGTTTTGTATTCCCGAGAATTGATTTTCAGCGTTCGCAGATTCGGGAACGTGGCAAGGAATCGCAGGCTGGCCGATGATAGACAACGCCTTTGAGAGTCGACGTCGGAGGTCTTTCGCCGACTCGAGTCTGAAGTCTGAATCAAGATCCTGTATGACGATAAGCTTCATCACATTATAAAGCAAGGTAATCAGAGCCGCGTTTAGTCAGTGTCTTGGACCTTTCCATTGCTACGAGTCATTATCTTGATCAAATTCGCTCTTCCCGTTTGTATCTGATACCTCGTGATGATCTGCTGCTTAATGTTCCCGGGCCAAGTGTGCCTACTGATACTAAATGACATGTCGAAAGGGTACAGACAAGAGCTACTCTCAAAACTGGGTTGTTTCTCAAGCTACCATAAGCTCAGCAGCTGCCAGCAGCCTTGTTACCTTGTATACAATTACAGGTAACAGTTACATCCATGGGACCACGCCATTGTTCGATACAAGATAAGACCTCGATATGTGTGACAAAGACCAATGATCTGGGGCTTGGAACAGGAGAAATTCTCTATTTATCACATAAAAATCGGTTTTAGCTCTCAAAAAGATCTTTGGGGGGCTCCGTTTCCCCTCTTGGCCTTTGAGAGACTTGCTTTACATCTAATTATGTAGTCGATGTTCAACAGTTCCTCTACGGAAATGTCCACGGTGGGGGAATGTGTCCAAGTTGAAGTTCCAACCGTGTGACAATCCGCGAGTATTAGGAGCCAGCCTACTATGTAGGGCAGCGACAATGCGTTTTTTAATGAAGATTACGGACTCGAAGACTGAGCGGGTAAAAGTTGTGTAGTTGGATGATCGACTAGGGACTGCCTAACTCCAATGACCATAGACAACTCATAATCTCATTTAACTTGACTGTACATAAGTTGACTCATGGGTTTTCAAAATAACCTACCAGCAATGACTTCACACCAACATATACAAAGTACTCTTTGTGTCCGTATGTTTCGCAATTCATGTTTCATCAACAGGTGAAAAATTTGCTCATCGTCTCGGGAGTTCGGAAGTTGTAGGTTAGGTACATACCTAGGTACCTAGGTACTGTGACCCCAACATTAATTTCCCTCAAATGGGCCCAAAATGGCCAGAACTCGATGCCGTGAAAAAGATTTTGTCCTGGGCTGGGGAAGGAGGTGCCAGGAAGATCGTGATGAAGGATGGCTGGCAAATCTCTAAACCCTTCTTGACGCATCTACTCCAATTATCACCGGGTCTGAAGCATTCGGAAATTTATTACATGTCACGCGAGGGGCTTCCAGCGCAACTGAGCCTATGTACCCAACTCCGGCACGTCTTCTTATCGGGTCAGGGCCTTCAATTCATGAGGGAAGAAGTTGATTGTAACGGGGGCTTCCCTCATAAGTTCCTCCAAAATGCTGCCAGTTCTTTGGAGCACCTCGACTTTGTGGGGATCCCAGGGCAATGATATCGCGGAGCGGTACCATGGCTTCCCCATTTAAAGACTTTGCGAATAGGAGGTGACAATCAAGCCGTTACCGCGTTTCCTATAGTATGTCTCCCCGCCCCGAAGAGCTTTAGCCACGCTCAATTATTTGTTCTTTGTCCTCTTCCTTCTCCTCCTTGCGGCCTTGCCTTATCTTTTGCCTTACTTTTCACTTCCGCTCCTTGCCGCTACATGTGAAAAACGAGAAAGGCCGCGCGTGAAACAAAGAAGCTAATTGTTGGGCCTTATTAGTTTCATCTCTCGGTCGCATTTCCCAGACTCGTACAGCTTTGGATTGGCCCCATCATACCATATCTGGTCCTGAAGCCCGCGGGGATTTGGCGAAGAAGATGAGGAAATGTTTGGCCTCACCTTAAGGTACTTAAGCTTCACGATCGGGAGTCGGACCCTGAAGAAGAAGAAATGCAACTTGATGAAGAAATAGACGACATTGAACTCATGGAAGAAGAGAGAGAAGAAACTCGTCTGACGCTTCGATACTTGATGGCTCTCCACTCACTAAAACATATTTCTATCAAGCTCGAAGGAGTGGACTGGCCTTCTAGGGTTCGTAAGGAACCTGAAGATCTAGTCTCTCATGTCGACGTTGTCCAGCATTCCGATTTCAGAAATCTGCGTTCCTTCGAATTACCTTCATTCTCCATCACGCCCGAAGGAGGTCGAACATTGCTCTCCAAGGCCATAAGGCTAAACAGTTGACATCCTTCGATCTTGTCTTTCCCAAGGAGCGTGACGAATCTCTCATTGACGAAGATGATTCTACCAACGAGGGCTCTGACGAGGAGGACCCTTACACTGAAGAAGACCCTGACACCGTTGAAGAGGATCCTTGCACCATTGAAGCAAAAAACGTTCGGCATCTAAAAGGCTACGAATGGTTATGCGGGACTCCCGAGTCCCTCAATTCACACATTGGGACTCTATGACTTCCGCTTCCCTGAGAATGCCGAAAACGACGAGGATTCTCCCCTGCTGCGAATCCATGCTAACGCGGCTCCAGTGGCATCAGCAGATGCTCTTCCGGAATTAGGTAACTGATGGCACACCGTACTATTGTGGCGTCTCCCTCAGCTAGTCCAACGACATCGGCCACTGGTCTGGCGGACGATCGGCAAACGCTTGCACACCGTACTCTTTTGCCGTCTCCGTCAGCTGTTCCAAGAACACACCAT
The DNA here is from genome assembly GCA_018360215.1 of Claviceps spartinae. Classification (NCBI taxonomy): domain Eukaryota; kingdom Fungi; phylum Ascomycota; class Sordariomycetes; order Hypocreales; family Clavicipitaceae; genus Claviceps; species Claviceps spartinae. The sequence goes on from SRPX01000045.1 coordinate 9,066, forward strand.
CGACACATGGCATGTAGATAGTCTTGAGATGCGTGACCTTCAAGATAGCGACTACCAGCCTCACAAATTCGGGTGTGCTGTACTCACGGGAACTAATAATCAACGTCCGCAAGTTGGGGAATGTGGCTAGAAACTGCGGCAGGGGCATATCCTCGTCCGTTTCGGCGTCGAGAGGGAAGCGGAATTTAAGGCATCCCAACGTGTGGATTGAGGGAGCTCCGCACATCCATTCGTAGCCTTTCAAATGGCGAATACTTGCGTCTCCAATGTTGCTGGTAGAAGGCTCCTCGGGGAAAATAATGTCATATGTTGTCAACTGTTTCGTCTTGATTGCATTGGAAAGTGTTGGAATCGCTGCCCTCAACGGCACTAGCGTACATGTAGCCCTCGGACAGAACGGTATGCCGGCTCGGTCAGAAGTGTCCGGCCGGCTCGGTCAGAAGTGTCCGCCGCCTCGGACAACTGCCCCACCACCTGTGCGGGGTCACTGTACGAAGCCGACACGCCTCGTGGTATAACACCACGAGGTATGGCTGTCTATTCTTTCCTTTGTCTCTCTGTTAGTTAGCTTCCATGAATACAACAGATTGTTCATGTCAGTCCACACACTGCGTAAACGCAACCCTGACGGATTTGTTCCAACAGAAAGCAAGGTTCGAGCTTCCGTCGGGCGATATAGCTCTATTGAGATTGACAGAACGCAAATTTCCGAAATCTGAACAACGCGGAACATCAAGATCCGAGAGTAGACCATGACTACCGCAGAACAGGTGAGGCCAGTCCTCGCTCTTTAACCGGAGACATATATGTTGTAATAATTTGAGGGCCGTCAGGTATCGGATCGTCTTGAGCGATTTTGCCGTTTCGTCGTTTGAACTCAGAATAAGTATAGATACGAACGAGAAAACCTTGAGATGTGGCCATACTTCGTCCCACTTTCCTCGCCAAATTTCCGTGGGCTCCAGCCCCAGGAGTGTCACGGGGTCGCAGATATAAAGCTGTTCTAGTCTTGGAAAGGTGACGGAGAGAGAGAACTAAGAAGGCTCAATGAGTTAGCTTCTCGCTTTCACGCGCGCCCCTTGGCTCTCTACACGTAGCGATAAAGAAGACGAAGAAGAATATTTACTGCAGTTCTTTGGAGCGGGGGGGACTTACTATAGGAAACAGCCCATCCTTTTCTACGGCATTGCTGAATTTCAAAGTCTTCAGCTTGGGAAGAAAAGGTATTGATAGCGTTCCGCGGTACCATTTTGATGGGATTACCTCCAGGCTGAGATGTTCCAAAGAGTTACCAGCATTCTGAAGAAACATTCGAGGGAATCCCCCAAGAGTGTCCACTTCGGAGTACCAAAAAGAATACCTTGATTCACTGGAAATGGTGACGTTTCTGAGTCGGTTCCATAACTTCCTGTTCCAAGGAAGAAGCAGGTCCTGTGGTTGGTCAAGCACCAAATGCTCCAGACTGGGGGATGCTTCGAGCAGCTGCATCACAAGTGGTTAAGGGAATCCCTTGCCGTCTCTTATCACAATCTTCCTGGCACCTCCTTCTCCTGCCCAAGAGAGAATTTTTTTTATCTGATCAGGGCGTGGCATCGTCCTCAATTTCTAATTTTCTCATAGGGAAAGACAATGTCCCTCCATAGATTTCCATGCACGGGGCTCGTGAGTTCGCGTTTCCATTTCCTGGAAACGCGCAGGACGAGACTGTCGTGCATAGCGTCAGCCAAGGCCCAAAACAATTTGGCAACAAGTTGGTACGCGATACATGGAAAAGGAAGGACGAAACAACGTACAGAATTTCAGTCCAGCTTAGGTACGAGACGATGAGCCCGGCAATCTCAGCGGGCAGGCATAACGGATCTTTTCTAAAGGCGTGTCGGTAGAGAGCGTACAATTGCTGAACCCCGACTGGTTAGTCACAAAATATGTTGCATGACGTGTCCTGATGAACTTTACCTGCAGTTTGGGGGACGAGTCTGGCGCAGTGTCCTTACTTGCCTCGATCCCAGCCTCATACAGCTTCCAAGCATAGTCGTTCTTCTTTTGCAGCCGTGCAAGGTTCCCCAAACGAAGGTATCCCTAGAGTCGGATCTGGTCAGAGGAGCGACACTGTTACACACAGGCCTCGAAAGGCCCAGATATGACTACTTTCTTACATCTGGTAGTCTAGGAGCCAGTTCTAGCATCCATTCGGCGTCCTGTACAGCAAAGAGAAGTTTGCCCATAGTCTCATACATTGCAGATCGTAGATCCAAAGCCTAGATGTGATGTATATTGTCGCACTTGCAGGACGTCTAGCCAAGGCCGCAACGATCATGATCTGCCATTGCTTCTTCGAAGATTGAGCTCCCGGAGGCAGCGACTTCATCAAAGCGTTTGCAGGCGCATTGGAATTGTGAGAGGCCTCTGAGGCAAAGGCAGCTTCTCACGGCCTTACGTCAACAAAAGGGGAATGTCAGACAGGTGCATTCTTCAAACGTTCTCTGACGCTGCCACGAAACCTTACCATGGTCAAGATTCCCAATGCACGCTCATTATCTTCGGTCGCCGCCGCGTAGGAGGCGCGGGCCGACTCGATTTTTACGCGGCCAGACTCGACCAGATCTGCCATCGTGGGCTCAGCATGAGATGAAGACATGCCGTGTTGAGAAGATTGCGAGAAGCTCGCGTATGGTACACATGTGATAACAATTAGTTTCGTGGCAGCAGATGAAGATGAGCCACAGGCCAAGAAGAGAATACAAAGTATGTAGGTAGTGTGAACGCGTCGAATCGTTGGCCGCTGATGCGCTGATGCGTCGCGGTTACAGTTTGATAGTTTGATAGTTTTGATTGTCGCCCGCAGTGGGGCGCAGCGCGCCCCTCCGCGTAGCCTCCCTTGGGGCGAGTAGGCGGTCTAAGGCTAGGTGCTCTATGTACATACAACACCTATCTAGTACTAATCAAGAAAAATATGGGAAAGTGACCAGCTGCTGTCGCCGGTTACAGCAGCGATGTCTAATGTCATAGCCCGATGCGGGCGTCGCGGTTACAGTACTACCTAGGTAGGAGTTAGTCAGACGTCACACCCCCCTCTACCTGCATGTACCTACCTACCTACCTATCTCTTGTGAGGGAGGTATGTATCACTTGTACATAGGTCATGAGGTAGTACATCCGTTAGTGACGTTTTTTGTTTCGCTTTCCAGGTCCACCAAGCCTGGTAAAGACAGTTTACTTCTCCTCAGTCCTGACTCCTGAGTCCTGACTCCTCACCATCGAAAGTCCTCATCATCGTGCGCACGGACCACCAGAGGCCGATACCGGCAATGCACCCGTGACGATTGCGTCTTGTAACGACGAACTACGCTACCACAAGATCATGAGCATCTTGGAGAGCGGCGACGTGCTCAAGAGCACAGACTTCGACGTGCATTGGTTCGTCAACCGTCAGCACTTCATAAATCCTCCGGAGCTACGACTACGTGAGCCAGCAGTCGTTCGAAAGGTGTTTAAGCCAGCGGCGCGTCGACCGAACGCGAAGGCGTCTAGCACGGCGCGTGGCAGCTCCAGAAGCGAACTGACCGATCGCAACAACGTTGAAGCCGCTCGGCCGGCCTTCTGATAAAGGTCCCATTCCTGGTCGTTCACAAGCTGCGGTGCGAGCGCTCGCTTGAGACCGTGTATCTTGCGGCTGCAAGAGCCAGACTGCGTGTTTAACGAATAGCTGCTCTTGCCGGAGGGTCTCAAGTAGAGTCGGCCGAACGAGCGGAGAGGGCGGCTCGTGAGTTATGGATCGTACAAGAGCAGCAATCTCTTCATTTCTGGCAACAACATCCTCAACCTCCGCCGACGACGCACCAGCAACAACACTCTTACGTCGCCTGGCAGCCCCTTCAACCTCCGCCGACGACGCAGCAGCAACAACACGTTCAATTGGAGTCGGCGGACTTCATACCAGCGCCGAATCACACGAGGATAAGGCAGAGGTTCGGTCAGCACCCCCTTGGATGGCAGTGAGGGCGGAGATGGGGCGGAGAGGGTGGCCTACACCGTCGACACCTAATCCATTGGCGGGCGCCTGAATCAGCCGGGAACTCATGACAGAACGTCTCCAGGGCGGGTCATGTGTACACGTCCGTGTGACAGTATGTGAGATATGTCTGAAATTCTGAATGATGTACTCCGTATGTCTATGAAGGTATCTACATATCTAGAATGACTATCTCTAGGAGTGTGAGAATGGACCGACTATATATGAAGTTGCTATTTTGCAAAGCGGGGGCGCGGTCTGTTCAATTTTGTCTCTGTGTGAGCCGTAACGCTGTGGCTGAGACTGAGTGAAGGTAGTAGACAGGCCCCTACGGAGTACATAGGAGGGTACATACCTTAGGTACATACCTATAAAGTTTTACTATTTCCTCCACAAGGGAGGGGATGGGGGAAGGGAGCGCTTCTGCCCTTTACTCACGAAGAAAACGACAAGCTTGTGTGTTGCACGTGTTACGCAAGCTTGCCACAAGCTTGTGTTTTGCAAAAGCTTGCCACAACACACAAGGAATCGGGACGGAGTCATCTGCACAAGGGCTTGCGTGCCGACAAGCTTAGGCGCCCCTGAGTTTTGCGCAAATCGCCCCCCTTCCACGGAGTAAGGGCGGAACCGATGGGCGAGCTTGTAGCCGCTCACAAGCTTGGGCGTGCAACCCACAAGCTTGTACAGAACGGGGGTACCGCGCGAAGGTATAATAAGAAGGAGACGAGCCAAAGCTCGAATCCGTAACAGCCGAAACTCTCTGGTCGGGAAACGCTACTCATACCCGACTGAAACGTCTCGACTGAAACGCCTCGGTGTGGTAAATGTGCCTGTACTGCCTGAACTGTCTGAAGTTCTGAACTATGTACCTGAACTGCCTGAACCGCACGAGCCACGAACCGGCAAGCGCTGTGAGTCTGTGACTCGTGAATCCTGTGACCCCGGTTGGAATGTCTCAGATAGGGACCGATGTTACGGTCCACACAGATACAAAAGACCATGCCCCCCTTTGCCTTTGCAAAATAGCAACTTAATTTCTTTTCTTCGAAAGCGACCATCTCAATTTTATGCGAGTCTCGACTGGCTTACTCTCCGTGATTTTTTAGCATAAGTTTTTACTTCAACAATTAAATATGGAACGCCTAAGTCGACATCTGCAGACGATCAAACAAGATATCGAAGAGTCTCAGCCGCATTGCCTAGTCGACAGATTTCGGCCTTCATTCACACCGGCTGACGGAGATGAGATCGCAACACTCGTTATCCCACAGATATCCTACTACTACACGACAAAGGTATTCATTAAAAGGCAGCCTCACGCAGATGAGATGGGCCTGGATGGCTTTGGTGACCCGGCGGTCAATCCCTATATCGCGGATCGTCTACGAAATGAAGCTGCCGTGCTTCGATTCGTCGACAAGCATACTACTGTTCCTGTGCCAAAATTTCTCGATCTATGGGAGGAGAACGGACTCGTACATTTGAAGGGTGTGGTGTGAGGGGTCACACCACACCACACCACCCATTGAGAGCACTGTTGAAAACGCCGTCGAGCTGCAACACCTTGACGAGTCTCTCCTCCCTACGGCCCTCATGAGTGTTAAGGCCCAGCTCGAATCGGACATTCTTCCTCAGCTCAGGCGTCTGAGGCGGAATTTCATGGGCAGTCCCAACCCAGAGCTGCCAGTGATGCCCCCCCGTCGATTTTGGGACTTCGCTGAGAAGCGAGTTTGGCCATCGATGATGAAGGACACGAATGATTACGTCCTCTGCCATACGGATCTGGACCGACAGAATATCCTAGTGGACCCTAATACATTCAAGATTGTGAGCATCTTGGACTGGGAGACGGCCGGCTTTTTCCCTCAAGAGTGGGAACTTCCTCTCTGGACGGTGCAAGGACAGGAGCAATACCGGATGGCCAAGGAAGCTCATGGCCGGGAAGTCACGATTTATCAGACACTACCATGCCCGCGCGACAAAGAGCACTCTTTCAGGTCCCTACTACCATGCTCGCGGGACTGAGGGCACTCTTTTATACCTGTGTAGCTCTGTTAACGACAGTGGTCGGTTCACTACATCTGTCACGCGAAAAAGTAGACCCCTGAGGTTCTTTTCAGCGCTTGTGTGCAATCAGCATCACCAACCTCTATTGGTACAGCCTCAGGGAAGCTAGTGTCTCTCGTTGATCACAACGCTAATTCATTGATCAAAGACCAACTGAACATGAATAGATAGGCGTCAACCCCTCCAGGAGTCGCTGCGAGAATCTCAGGAGATGGAGCGAGAGTTTCGCAAACACCAGCGGACATTCCATAAATTAGAGCTTAAGATCCCGATCATGTATCGCTATCGGGAGCATCAGCTTCAAGAGCCAGACGGCGCTCTTCGGGAGATAGAGGAGCCTCAAGAGGAAATGACGTTCCAGGATCTGTCGACAATCCCAGAAAAGTAAACAACGAATACATTATGTACATTGAGAGGGAAAAGGCAATGCTATCTAAACAGATGGGATCTCACACTTCAAGAGAGTGTTAACCGGGATGCAAAGCCCGACGGGGGAAACCACTGAGGGAGAACTCGCAGCCTGCAGGCCACTCACTGTAAGCTATAACTGCAGAGAATCGACTGAGGAAGAAACCACACCGACGCATCAAATATGATGAATATGCGACTAAGCTTGGCGTTTTTATCACATGCCAAGTGTCACAAGGGCCAGTACTTGGGGCTTGGAACTGATGAATGCCAATTCAGAATGCAATAATCGACTGTGGCTCTACAAGAAAGTTAGGAACTCCAGATAGTAGAGGCGTGCGATCTCAATCTGAGTTCTTGGGGAAGGACAGCGATGATATGGCATACAATGTCCACCAGCATCGGAACGTCATCCTGTCTGTCCTTGGCTAACGACCCGAATATCCCACATGACCTCGGGATGGCCAAAGTCCTCTGCTCGGCCCCTCGGGGCCCCTGTGCTGCCACTATGGTCGAGGCCAGAGATCAAGACCTTTAAGCATCGACCTCCGCGGCTCCGCCTTCGACATCTTGTCCTCAGCCCTCACTATGCTGTGAACTTTCCTTTCCAAGCCCTCAAACTTCTACTCTAGAGACTGTGGCAGGCTTCTCCTTCCGAGAATGATTGAATCTGGGTTAGAGATGTAACATATTAATGTTATGTACCTATGCAAAACGCGTCTAGGCTTCTCTCTCGAAACTCAATCGTCATTCAGAGTCTGCTGGCTCAAAAACGGCCAGGACGACAGTCCACTTAACAGTCGACTTAACTGACTGTCAATGAGAACACCCCAGCTTGCGGCAAGTTGCAACTCTATCAAACTCAATCTTTCTGTGACAAAGGCCAATGATCCGGGGTTTGAGCCTTGTAACAGGAGAAATCCTCAGTCCGAATCCCGAGGCGCAGCGCGCTACGCTGATGACCATGACCTGACCTGACCATTGACGCCCGTCGCCCCACGGGCCACAGGCACCCACTAGACAACTGCATACGGAGTACATGATGTATCTGTATATACATACCATGCGTTGATTGTTCGACTTGATTCTGGCAGCTAAGAAGCTGCTGTTCACCAAATAGCTCCACCTGCGACCGCACGAGCCATCTAAGTAGAAGTGTTCGAACATCGAAAATGTCAACATGCGGCTATTCATATTGTGAAAGGGCGCCAGGATCACGACTCATTCAGAAATTCAGAATAGGCGCTGACGGCTACAAAGGTGCTTCCCGGAACTCTTTCAGGCTCGCAGGATAAAGCGGCTAAGTAGTTGTTCTCTCAACCTCAAATTTGCAATGTTCGAGACCCGAGTCCCGAGTCGGAGTAGAGAGTTAGACTGTATAAAGGGCCCTGATTCCCCAAGACGAAGCATTCATTTTTAGTTGCAAATCACTCTCTCATAGACGGCAAACCGTTATCTTTATTCGCACACTTTCCACAAGACTACAATTCTTCTACTTTCATTCCATCTCTCACCTCCAAGGCTCGATTTACTATCATTTGCATAATTATGGCTACGTTGCCCGGCAGTCAGGTCAAGATTATCCTGACGGATCAGATTTGTAGAGAAGAGAACTGGAAAACGCAAGTTATTGGCATGATGCGACAACTCCTGCAAGAGCCAGAGCTTGCTCATTTTACTTGGGTTGTGCTCACCTAAGATATACCTACCTTTGTTTCCGTCGATATCTGTAAGCAAGTTGCTGATACCAATGCAGGAAGTTCGCCGACGCACGCAGTTGCAGTTTCTGTAGGAGGCCACACATTACGGCCCTACTGTCCACCGACGCTCAAGCCGAGCAGAATAGGTGTCAAATGATCCAAATGTACCCTGACTTGGGTGTGAACGACAGTCTTATATGCTTTCAATATAGACTGTTCATGGAAAGGGAACGGACTGAATGGAGGACCAGAGGACGTCGTCGAGGATGTCCAACGAAATCTCAGTTACAACATGAACCTTCGTGGTGGACGACGCCTGCCGTATTCAATTAAGTCAACCAGGCCTGCAAGATTATCATTCTACTTGCGCGTTGTATAGGTAGATTGTCGTACTCTTCGTACACTGTACACACATAAATCGGATTTTTTTTTTCTTTTTTGAACATCCATAGCCATAGACATTGCCATTGCAATGATTGAATGGGGACATCGTGAGTCATGACCACGGAGAGTGCACTGTTCACAAGAAATAGTTGAATAGACGCTGTATTGCTCCAAGTTGACTCGAAGGTACTCAAAATCTCATCCGGCAATGTGATTTCTCTAGGGCCACTGTATTGGAACCACCGGTCAGTGGCCACTGGGTATTTAGGTAAATACCTACTGTAGGTAAAACATTTAACAGGCCGACGAGTCGGAACTCGGACGGCCCCTCTACTTCGGGTTGTTGGAGCTTGAGCCAGGTAATTATAGAATAGTAATGCTGAAGAATCCGCCTCTAGGCTCCTCGGCCTCAGCCGCCTGAAGAAAATTGAGACATGTTCTTTCAGACTATTCGCTCCAACTCTTACCAACTCTTGGCTTCTTGGTTAAAAAAGCTAGCCAGGCTCTTCTTTGTTCCCCGAGTTCCGGCGCCTAGCTACGCCTTCGAGCTCCTTTGTTGTAACTCGTCCGGAATCTGGCCCTGGCCCCTGTTAAATGTTTCTTTGTTACCTGAGATCTGGGGCTTGGCCTCGCCGGGGCCCTCTTTGGTCAAATTGTCAATGGTGTCTGAACTCTGAACGTGGCAGGGAATCAAGAGGAAGCAAGTCACAAACCGCAAGTCTGAGGTGTAACAAGGTGACCCGGATTGCAATACAAGCCTGCCATGCATTTATGAAACCTATATATTCACTACAAAGTTCAAGTTGTCTTCTCGTGCCATTCTCAGGCTCCTAATCTCGTCTTTGGATAATTTCTCAGTGTAGCCGCCGAATGCTTCTCATTGAAACCAATCTTGGGCAAGACTTTCTCTTGCCGTGGCTCGGAGGGATGGTTCGAGCCTTAACAAGCCCGCAATTGCTTTGCCCAAAGACGCGATTTCCTCCATTGTGAACTCTGCATCATTTTCATCGTGAAAATAAACCTGTTCAAGCCATTTTTGTAACGTCGGACCCCCGTTCCCTCGAGCCTTCTCTCGTTTCATGGTAGACCATTTCGCCTGCCACCTCGACGGGAGCTCTTCCGAGGTCGCTGCAATCATTTGCCTAACAAGATAAAAGCTCCACCAAGCGTCTAACGGTCGGTACCCGGACACCAGATCAAAAATCTAGGTATCCTCGTTAGGTCACACTTTTGAGTTTGAGTTGAAATTATTGAATGAGAGCTTACCAGACAGCCGGCACTCCATAGATCCACTTGAAGATCCAGTCGATCCCCAAAAATGATCTCTGGTGCTTGTAGAACGAGTGGAGTGTTTAGCGTACTGGGCGCATCGTCGCCAAAGAAGGCCTCTCCAAAGTCAATAATCTTGATCGATGGGCAAGGCGCCGCCATAATATCTTGTTCCTGGAAGAGTGCAGGCATAATGATCTGAGTTGGTACGTTGGGCGCCCAAGGCCCTTCATCTAATTTCGTCACCGCGCCTGTCTCGAGCTTCCCCAGCCTGGCCATAAAGTCTTCTTCGTTGAGAGCATCAAGGCCGGGCACGACTATAGCGAGGTTTCCAGTGTGTAGATCTACAGGCCAAATTAATATGTTAGGAAAGTGGCTGGGTGCTGCTGGGATGTACAGGCCTTACCTCCGTGCCCAATATTGTTGGTCGCGAGGAAATCGAGCCCTTGCAGCGCCTGTTTAGCGAATAGTTTCGCAAGCTTGGCAGGAAGCCTGTTGTTCATGCAGTAGTATTCAACAAAGTCTGCAACATTTGGTCCGACGAGTTCCAGGACCAGACAGTTGTGGGTGCCATTAGGTCCGACATGAGTGAAATGGTCCAACATTTGGTTCACATATGACGCCCCGGGATGATCTTTGGGTAGAGCAGATAGTGCTTGCAACATCTTGAGCTCGCGGCTCCCCTCAACTTTGGCCACCATTATTTTGACTGCCACGTAGCGATCATCCCTTGCATAGAATTAGAAAAAGGCCATTTCCTAGTGATAGTTTCCGTCGGAGAAATAGACATACCTCTGATCTTTTGCAGCCCATGTGGTAGCATGACCACCCCATCCTAGCTTATGGAGAATTTTATATCTTCCATCCTTCAGGACATCACCTAATGCAACAGGATGGTAGCCACCTGGTCCGTACCGGTCTAGCGATTCGGCATCAGTACCGCCATCGTATCTTTGTGCTGGCCAGCCTGGCATCTGAACATGATGATACATCATGGTGAGTTAATTTGAGTCGTTGCAGTCAAGAATAAACAAGTGAGTAGATCTATGATGGGATGAAGAAAGACAATATCAGGGAGAAAGTGTCACGCGTAGACAAATTCCTCCCATCATACCCATACCGTAACCCATTATATAGTAAAAATATAGGTTTCATGGAAGGCTACACATCCGACTTGCGGTTAGCCCTCGTCTATAGTGCGGCGTGCCTTCCTAGGCCTTGAATTTTGACTCCCTGTCACACGTGTTCGAAGAATCGGAGTTCAGGCGCTAAGAAGGCCAAGCATCAGAACTCGAGTAACAAAGAAGAACAGGGCCGGAGTCCAGACAACAAAGGAGCAAGGCAACGTATTTAGGCGCCGGAACTCAGGGAACAAGGAAAAGAAGGGCCCGCTTGCTAACCAACAAGCCAAGAGTTGGCAAGAGTTGAAGCAAAGGAGCCTGTCTCAATTCTCTTGACGCAGGTACGGACTTCGGAGTATGTACTCTGTCCATCGTACTCCGTACAGACTCCACAGACTCCAGAGCATCACGATTCATGGCCCCATGGGATAGGAGAATGGCGCTAGTAACGCAGAACCGCCTGTCATCCAATTTGAGTGCAAAATTCGAGTTCAAAGTTCAAACTCGTTGCCATGCTGTGGCCCGTGGGTGCAGCGAGAAGAAGAAGGGCGGAGTATAGATTGGTTTCCAGTAGAATTGCCAGTGCGCAGTATGTACCTAAGTACCTAAGTATAGTACGGTGGCCTGGTAGGTGTTTTACGCGGGTTTTTTTCTCTGGAAGAACTCGTACGGAGTGCTCCATATTGTTGCACAAAAGGGTGGGTCCAACGCAATCCAAACCTTTTTTCAAGCAGTCGGAGGGAGGCTTGCCCACCAGCGCCGGCAAGCCGTCCGCCAATACCCCCCCCGCGAGTGCTAAAACTCGCTGCAACAGAGCTGCAATGCAACAGGGCTTCCCGCCGTCCCAGCGTCTCGATAGCGGCCAATGCCCCCCCGCGAGTGCTGAAAGTTGAAACTCGCGACAACTGCGCTGCAACAGCGCTGTGCGGCGCGCGTCAGCAGAGGTTCTCTCTCTGTCAAGGTTATCACGAGAACTAATATGCTCTTGAAGGCGTTGATGAGGTCGAAAGAGCACTATTTTCACGGCTGCGAGTGCACCGCAGTACCAAATAATCGAAACTGCGAGGCGAAGGTCATCATCGTCATTTTTTTCCATCGCGAATTGAGAAAATCAGTGTATTCGCTCCGTGCAAACTCACGCTATGCAAATTTCGGGTTTTCATGCAGGCAGAAACGGCAGAATGCGTTTGTATTCTTGGCATTATTCCCTAACGCAGGGATCTAAGCGAGCCCGGGTAGCGCGTGTACTTCATGGAGTTTGCAAAGTTGAAATCTACATATGCATTTGAGAAATTTCCCATATCTTTCTAAGCGAAATGGCAAACGAAAACGGCTAGCGCGGCCAAAATATGCAATTAAGGTGAGTTTGCAAGAGTTTGCAAAAATTGTTGACGTTCGTGGATCACACCCCCAGTTTGAACCGACCTGGGCCAAAGCCAAAAATGTCAAATAGGTAGTCGAACACAACAACGACATGCCAGACGAATTTACCCTCAAGCCCGTGTCTGAGGATTCAATATGAGAAAGGTACCGGAAGGCCAGCCGGGTCTTCGAAAACGACAACGGCAAACGGCGCACTGGCTCCGACTGCTCGGGTAAAGTCTTGGGTTGCGCTAGACCTTTCAATTTCATTGATATCGTGACGCACAGCTTTGGGCCACGTCTTGTCCAATTCCGAAACAAAAAATATCATTCTGATTTGCGTTGAAGCCCTCAGCTGTCTTCCTTGGTCAACACACGGGCATCGATGATCGTTGAGAAAATACATAGGTAAGCGAAAGTGAAGCCCTCGGGACGACGGAAAGGCAGCGGAGCTGCTGCGTTTTTCGGAAAGCCAGGAAGAATGTGCTGCTGTGGAGACTCACCGGTTGCGCCTTGCCGTATTCAAAGAATTAGATGAAGAAGTTGGTTGATAACTTGATGTTGCACCCTTAACGATTTTGTCCCCTGGCACTGACGCTTGTGAGCGTAGCCGTCAGACATCTTTGATACTAGTAACCAAATCAACCGGCGATGAATATCTCGGCCCTCCTTTCTTCGCCTCTAGGATCTCTGCCTCGAACCTGAAGCCGACTCTCAGTCTCTCACAGACACAAGTGCATTCGATTTGTGGTACATGCATCAATCTGGCACAATCACACATGAACCTGACATAATGTCCATTGTCAATTTGTCGTGTATTCAGAATTGCTAATTATTTGCAGCTTTACCCCTGTCGCTTAGCGCTAATACGCGATTATAAAACATCAAAACTTCAACACCAGACTCCAAAATAGTACAGTCTTGACTCAAAGATCAAGCTCGACAGACGCTGAGATGAAGAAAAAGCCTTCAACTTGATGTTTTCAAAACTCCTGACCTCAAACAGAAACGACCTTACCATCATTGAACACATCTCTTGTATGTGCTGCTTACCATACCGTAACCAGATCAACAAGAATTGACCATTTAGTCTTCCATATAAGGATCAAAATAGGGAATCTGCGACAGTGGTCGTTAGCAATGGCACAACATACCCATGGTGGCACAAGCATTGGAAGCAAAGAAGGAAAGACAAGAAAACTGAGGTATGAACTTACCCTCTTTCCAATAGCCTTGTCCAAATACTTTGCAAAATGAGCATCTGAGATCTTGGGCTCAGTCCCCGTGTTGACAAACGCCCGCACCATGCGGTCACGCAGCTCATAAGTGGGAAAGCCATTCCAATCCACGAGCGCACCACGCACCCACTTGTGCTTGTCATTCTTGATATTCTCATCCAAGAGCTTTCCAAAGCGGAAGGCGTGTGTTCCAGCGCCGGTCTTGTGATACACAAGTTTGACATGGGCACCTGTCGGGGAGCGGCGTCAGCTTCAAGTTATATTGACCAGTCAAGGCTAGAGAATGAGAATGGGAGAAAGGAATAACAGGGAGAAAAAGGCATCTTCATACCCTGGAAGCGAACACGCCTGACTTGCTTTCGCGGCATGCGTCTGATGTAACCATCGTGCACAGATGCAGCGACAAGTCTGGGAAAGCCTTCGCCGTCCTTGACCACGACGACGGCATTTTCCCATTCATGACGATGTCCGGAACCAATGCCTGCAATGTGCTGCAGGCCGACATCTTTCTCAAAGTAGTGCTCATACCTGCGCAGATACGTTAGTACCGTGATCTTTCTCTTCTTCTTTTCACTTTCCCTTTCTTCACTTGTTGGGAACGTCAGGTATCGCGGAATATCAATAAAGGATAAAACAATGCTGATGCATAGGAATACGTAACCAAAGGTCTGGGCTGTGGTTTTGTTGCATCGTATCGTTTATGCGTACACAAGTGACAAAACCACAGCTCAGACCCTTGGTTACGTATTTCTATGCATCAACAGTGTCCTTTCCTTTATTGATACACCACGGTACCTCACGTTCCCAACATCACCAAGACGGGTGTATAGACTTACATGTATGCGCACCACCCGTTATTGCACCGAGAACGCACATAGACATTTTGATTGTCCAAGTGCTCCTTCTTTCGGCATCCGCCAGAGAGATTGGTCTGGTAGGAACTACTCAGGCCCTCGGCCACGTTGCCCTCGGCATCAATAGCTGGCACATTATAGCAGCTGTGAGTGCTATAGTCTAAGACGGGCTGGTAATGCATCGCGTCAGAGGAAGTGCTTTGTGGAAGAGCCTTGGGAACGTGGTGCTTGATCCAGTCAGGATTCACGGTGTCTAGGACACTATTCAGGGTCATGAGATCAGCTGTGCCGTTGTCGGAGACCGGCACAGGGGGGCCGACAAGAGAATTTTCGCCCGCGGTAGCGTTGCTGCGAGGATGTCTGACGAGAGGTTGTCGTGATCCAAGAAGACGGGCCGTGATGTTGTCGGCAGGCAGAGCCATGACTGACCCGACAAGGGGCATGGCTGCCACGATGGCCAGTGAGGTCTTCATGACGCTGTGGGCTGGTTAGATCATAGCAAAGGGGGGCCGGGAGAAGGGTAAGAGAAAAAGAAAATGGAGAAGGCAAGGCAGAGAGAATAGGAAACAGAGAAGAACAGGTGGAAGAAGTGAAGGCTGTGAAGCATGAAGAGAATAGGAAGAAGGGAATGACGGGAATCATTCCAAAAAAGGTAGCGTGGGATGGAGAGGCCGAAGTAGAAGCAGTGCACTAACACTTGCAAGCAGGAGGAGATGGAGAAGATGCGAAAGTTGAACCATGTAAAAACATTGAGGCAAAGTGTCAAATGAGAAAAGAAGAAAGAGGCAAATGAAAGTGAAAGAGCGGGTAGCAAGAGAAAACGGAGGAAGACAAGGACCAGTCACCAAGGTGACAAGGTCGACTCTCGAGAAGAAGAACATGACAAGGCAATGCTGGAATAAGAGAGGGTGTGACAGGGAAAAAAAGTAGACAGCAAACTTACCAAAGGTGTTTGTCACCCAATGCAATCGCAATCACACTTTTTTCAATCACAGTCAAGACGATGGATTTGCTTGAGCAAAGAGTCGAGCAGAAGTGATGGGTGTGGTTACTGGTACTAGGTAGTAGGCTGGTAGACCGTAGCTGAGCCAGTGAAGCAGTGAACACTGAAGTATAAGTACTAATGCAAGTGGTAGAAGTAGAAGAGTAATAAGGCTCAGGAGTGCAGGTGGTAGCAGCTAATTGTAGTACTTGTAAGTTGTACGATGGAAACAGAAGAGAACAGTTGAAATAAAAATGAAAAGAAGGGGGGGAGGGGGGAGAGAGGGCAGTCTATTTATACTAACTTCTGGAAGGGGTCCCATCATGTCCGATTTCAGAGACGCTTGTGTGCTAGTTTCCAGATTCCGACCGTCGGAGACGCGGAACTAACCTTTTAATGCTCGTCAATAACCCCGGAGACTCGTGGCCAGTATTTGAATGCTCGTGGCCAACCTTTGAATGCTCCTCACCGACCTCGATAGAAGTTATTGACGTCCCGGTGGCGATGTCTAGACGGTACGAAAGTGTGGGCACCAGTGGCTATCCCACTAGAGCTTGCAAGTTGTGGAAACTCTCGAGTCTTGAGTCTTGATCAACACTTCGTGTCCACTGTCCACGTCTTGTGATCAATACTTTTAGGAGCAGAGTCCCAAAGTCTTCCATCTCCTTCTCTCGCCCTCGTCGTGACACCAACACACTTGCTCTTTGCTATCGAGATCAAGTTAAGGATTATCATCGTGACGCATCTATTGAACTATATATGAGGATTGAACTGTTTGAATGTACAGCATGTGGTTTTTTAACATTGAGAATACGTCAAATGCAGACTTAACCCACGTCAATCAGTGTTCACCGTACGTGAGGCAGTGAGCTACTGTCTACATGAAGACTGAAGTCCACATTTTCCAGCGTCAGTCGTGACCACTGACAACTGACAAGTTGAACCGTATAGACCATCAACACACAGTACACTAGCTGAGATGAACGAAACGGTGGCCAACAACACATCGAGTACCAGAAAAACCAGCAAGTCAGGTGCAGTGCAGAGTCCAGACTCCCTGGCGCACCGACTCTATTCTGTACACCAAGCAGGTATCTCCGTTTCCAATGCTATCCGATTCCGCGTCCACGATAGCAAGCCATCTCATTTAAACCTCTCGTTCGGAATGCGAATGCGAATGCGAATTCAAAAGTGGATGCGAGAAAAAGAATGGCACCGCGCGGCGCGGAACCAGGCAGACTGCAGCAGGTACGTATGGTCAGTTTCCAATTTTCCGAATCAACCAACTTTGACGGCAGCGTTGCTCGAATGATTCGGAAGTTCACTCTTGTGTACAATTCCATGCGTCACGCAATCCTCCTACTCCGTACATAGACAGACGCCTTCGATCTTCGCGAGCTGCAAGCGTGCTTCATCAGGATTCAGTCGCGCGGAGTGCTCTGGAATGTCTCGTCTTGTTCGTGGTTCAGAGGTGGTGGGCCAGGTATGCCTATGTGTAGACAAAGGATTGATGGCATGGTAAATGCTTATGCGAATTTGGAAGAAGATCCGAATCCCTCAGGTATGTGAAAGAATAGGAAAAGCAAGAAACGGGGGCAACTTTGAGAGAAACTTGCTGGGCTTGAGTAAGTAATATGTAGTGGTGCAATGTACTCGTCTGTCATGGCGAGCAGACAAGTCGCAGAGGCGTCATATGCTGTGGCTAAAAATAGAATAAGGTCTCTTACATACGCACCAAGACTGTTGGTACTGTTGCAATCACAAGAGTCTAGTGTGCCAATCAGGGGAGTGAAGGCCTCTCAAGTAGGAGAAAGGGCTTTTGAGTTTTGACTAGCAAAATTTGAGCGGCGGGGCTTGTAAGTACCCCATAAAGACGAAAATTAGAATAGGAAAGGAGAACAACAACCCTAAAAGAGAAACTCAAAGAACAGGGAGAAGGGGAGAGAAAAGAAGGACAAGGAGAGGCAAAAAAAGGCCAGGTCAGAACATTCACTGCCCTCAATTGACGATATCTTCAAGACTGGACGAACAACATAAGAGACTGAGAAACAATGATGACTGCACTCGGATTGACGAGAGTTAGATCGCTCGGGAGTCGGCGTACACTAGTCACTCCACTGTACACACAACAATCGCACCACATGTCCAAGAATGCGCACGAGGTCAAAAAGTTCTGCCTTCTCCCTCTTCATCTTCGTCATCTGCATACAGACTTACAGCAAAATACAGTTTCATGGCCTCAACACATCACTTCACCTGCCATTGCATACGCATCACCCATAAATACTCCTCTTCCCCTCCTCGGGCTTCCCGTCCAGGAACAGCTCCATCTTCTCGTGCTCAAAACACAACAATCCGGCTATGGCTGCGCTCTCACGCACAGGATGCCTGTAGTACCATACAAGGTTCTTGTGCTCCAGCCCGTCCAGAATGATATCGTAGTATTCTGCATCCCCTTTGTAGGGACAGCTCGTCACGAGGGCCGACTTTCGCAGCAACTTCGGATCCACGGCAGCCGGGGAGACGTAGTACCGCACGGGGCGGCCGGTTTCGTGGAGGTGGATAGAGGAGTCAACCTTGGCGACGGTCTTGCCCAGGAGTTTGATCTCGAAGGACCGTGAGGAGAGAAGGGTGTCTACCCGTTTGAAGGGGTCTTTGGGGTGGACATAGATTGGTGTGTCTTCCTCAAGCCATTGATCTAGTTGTCAATTGTAACAAAGATGAGAACACATGCATGGAAAATATAACGTTAGCCACGATCTCCATTGATAGCAAACTGTATCGAAGATCTCCAAGGAGAGTGAACTTCGTACCCATTGATCCAAATTCGAGTCGCACAAGACTTGTGATGGCGCCCAGGCTCTTATCATCTGTGAAACGAATGACGCGATCCGTTTTGCTGGCTTTTATGCCGGGTCGCGGTCGTATGTTCAACTCGACCAGGGCGGCACGCGACACGCCCTCGCTTTTGATCATCTGCAGGTCTCTGCAGTAGCAGTTTTTGAGTTCGCTCGTTGGGAAGTAAAACTGCGGGTAGGAGTCGTGCTCCCAAACATAGACCGATTTGGCCGAGTCCACGATAGTGGTTCTATTGTAGATGACGCGAATCCGACGCAATGCCGGGTATACTTTGCGAGGGCCATTTCTGAGTATAGAGCTGGCCAGTTCGGCAAGACTACTGGGGTGTAAGCGATAAAAAAGGGGATGAACTGAAGCAAAGACAGACCATCTGTCTTCGTAGTTGCAGGTGATGCAGCCAAGGGTATACTTACTCTACTCCAAAGCCACCCGGTCGTGACATGGCCCTGTATTTCTTCTTTTCCTTTCTACTTTTCTCCTTTCTTTCTTTTTCCTGCGCGATGTTCACGTCGTAAGCAGGTAGAACGTGTATAACAGATGGCGTGACGTAAAAAGAAAAACCGGACCCGCGAAGATGGGTCTGTTGGATGTTTGTATTGCTTGAGAAGGATAGAAGAAGAAAGAGAGAGAGACGACGACGATCATATTTGACGTCGGACGACACATCGGGACATAGGCATATGTAATGATGAAGCAACACAAAGAGCCAACACGCACTTTATGCGTCTGGCCTGCTGCACCCTTGTTCAAGTCGTGCAAAGCCGGGAGGAAGTGCAGAGTGAAAGTTCAGCGCGCTACCCCGCATCGATCTAATCATATTTCGATTTGCATGCGCGACGATTCTTCATGACGCAACTGCCCGTGCCCTTGATGCGGGCCCGTGAGGCGTCGAAGGCCTTGGAGGGCTGCAGAGCAGAGTGCTTGTTGTAATAAGACAGCGTTCCTATCAAGGCCGCTGCCGTCCTGTTGACTGTTGTACACCCAAGTTGGCACCGCCGGCAGCCATGTGTCCGTCGTGGGCTGGTGTTGTCGGTCGAAGATGGCGTCTGTGCAGACGTGGAGTTTCATCGATTGGCAGCACACTGTATTATGAGAGAAAGCTGTGGTCAGAATGGCAAGCAGAGGTGGAACGCGAGACCGTCAAGTGGCTTGCGAAGTTGTGATGAGGATGTCTGTATTGTTCGTTGGATTGGTCACCATGTTTCATGACCATGGTAAACGTGGAAGGTGGGTCATGGACTCGGAGCTTCAAACAATCTGACATGTCTAGTGTCTATCCGTGAAGCATTATTGTCGTCAAGAAAGGATAGGACTCATAGGAGTGATCGGACTAGGTAGAGGTTGCTGCTGTAGGTTCTCTTGCTGCATTACAGTAGCCGAACGCCATCACCAAGTCCTCCTCAGCCGACTTCCGTCCAGAGACATCAGGCAGTCGGTACCGAGGCTGGAGCGCGGACTCTAAGATGACGCATCACAGCTGGGCAAGATGCATCTTGCTGTGGGCTGACACGTCGCGGCGTCATGCGAGGCGGCTGACGGACGACTCTGCCAATGCATCCTTCCAATGCCACTTTCGGCCGTCCCGACCCCCCTGATACAGTGACAAGCAAATGGTAAGCCAGAAGCATCAAACTGTGAGCTTTATGTAATCATCCATAGAATGCGAATTTCGAAGGCATACTCGCTCTCCTACCTCATTGGGCGCGGACTTTACCACTTCGTCCGCAGAACGGGTGGCGGCGAGCTAGTGAGGGGTTGCCACGAGAAGCTGGGGAGCACGCACCGCCATCGGGACGCAGCGTTGTGAGGTAGGTTTCGAGTTATCGAAGTGAAACGTGGCATTGTCATCGCAGGCAAGTCAGGCCGTCGCAGGCGGAATCGGCACGCGAGATGAAGAAGTCATGAAGACGTTAATGCTCAAAGCTCAAGCATATGAGCTGGCTGACCGGCACGTTACGATGGACGAACATGCGCTGGACCGTTGTTGCGTTGACAGCCAACAATGCGACGCATTCATGAGTGGAAGTACCTACATATTGTCCTATCAAGCAGCAGTAGCATCCTTCTGTCCTAAACAAGAGCTTGCTCGAATTCCCTCATCCAATGAAGCGACACTGCTGTCTTTCCTAGGAAGGAGCCTCTCTGATTTCAGGGGCACCTAGTAAAAAGGAGTGGCCGTGTCTCTTTCCCGAACCCCCAAGAATGGGTCATAAGATGCAATCCAATCAATCACGCGAGCTGCCTACTCTGACTCGTAGTCATGAACCTCAACATGGTGTCAAATAACACGTCGCTTGTATGATCCAGGCAATCGGCAAGCGCGGGGAAGCGCAAGGACGCAGGGACTCTGTAATATGTGAAACAGGAAGGGAATGTCAATGACGCCTTTTCCGGTCGCAGCCGAGAGCGATCGTTGCAGGCTGCACGTGCAACACTGTGTATGCCTACTGTACCTGTGGATACGTGTAACGTGATCCTGTTGCAGGTAGGGTTGTGCAAATTACCGTCAGGAACGTTACGGTCGTACAACATGCTGTATTTCACCTCAAACGTTTGTGACTTGTTGATTCTGACACTGTCCATAACTCTGGGACCCACCTCTGGGGCATTTCTGGCTTCCTATTGGACAGACCATTTGCATTTGACATAGGTACCTGGTATCGCGACTCCGTGTCTCCGATCATCGCCGCATCGCGCATCGCAGGGGCAGCATTGCGACTCAACTAGACAGAATTCTTGCGGCAGCATCGCTAGACAGTATCTTGCAGCATCGCGAGACGCGTCACTCGCGTACCTACCCTACGCCTCTCAGTCATTGAGCTCAAAACAATGGAAATTTGGTCTTGGGCGTTTAATTGACGGAGATTAGGACATAGACGCGATCTCATTTGAATGACCGTTGCGATAAGTGCGATGTAGCTCTTTGATGAAGGCGATCGTTGGTATTTCTATTCTGAGCCATTTGTGTAATGAATTGTTTACTCCTCAATGGTCATGTGCGATGGCCCGGCTCCAGGAGCCAATCGCGGGTGTCAACACCGCCATCTGGGTGAGTTGCCCGATCCCGTCGCACCATATCAAAAGAATACACATTATACAAGCTATCCTGAACAATTGACACCTATGTTATTGATGAGGCATGGGCAAAGCCCAGGCCATCATGTCATGATCATTGATGATATCATAATGAAGCACAATGAAAAGGTTGCGCCAGACTCACTGGCCAGTGGCCACCCCAAGGCCCCGAGGATATCTGGGATTGGCCCAAAAAAAATATTAAGTGGGCCCCCAAAAATGCTGTAATCTCAGTTTCGGACGCAATTCAGTCCGTAATAACTAAGGTTCCGAACTTAGTTATTTCACATTACGTACGCCAGCCCTAGTTGCAGGACGTCGTGAGAAGTCAGGACCGGCTATTCGAGGCTGACAAGAGCACGAAGGAATTTCAATGAGGATTTCGATGTGAAGAAGGAAGCTATCTTCTTGGCAAGCTCCCGCCCAACCGAGGTCGAGGTTGACCAACGACGAAGTACATCGACTATCGAAAGGCAAGACTGACAGAATGCACCAACCGAAGCAGGTTGATTGTAAATTGCCCCAAGAAGGCCTTCGGCGGTTTCCCGGTGCATCTCGCCAGATGATTGGTCCCCCGCGCGATCTGAGCTTGTGGTTTGTTGAGGGATTTACTAATTACAGATTCAGATGGATAGTGGGGTGTTGTGTCCGGTTTGATGGGCCAAACCTTGTCTCTTGTCGACGGTTAACGTTGGCTTCTGGTGGGTTTCAGGAACCAGGACAACCAGCGCATAATAGTGCTGTTATGCAAGCAATAGGTGAATGCTACAGGGCATGCTATAGGGGGTCATCCACTATCGAGCCTGTAGAGCACAGCTTCCCCGCTCTTGAGTCCCCTCAAGCCGGCCGGCCATCACACAGCTCCCTGGGGGCCAAAGCATCAACACCAACAACACCACCATTCCAGGCCGCCAACCAGATCACGATGCGGTCGTCACTTATAGCCACCGGCCTTGGGTCCCTCCGCGCTGCCGGCGCTCGTCCGGCCGTCTTCCACGCGCCCTGGGCGGCTATCTCCCGCCCGGCATCCCGTCGCTCAGCTGTCGAGCAAGCCCGCGGCGGCGCCACGCTGGTTGACACTCCAACCGCAACCACGCATGACCAAATCGACGCCCTCGAGACCGCGGCCAGACAAGTCGATGCCACCTCGATCCTCAAAGCCGCAGTGCGTGCTACCGTTCCTCGACAGAACTGGACGAGAGAGGAAATCGCCGCCATCTACTACCAGCCACTTCTGGAACTGGCGCATCAAGCCGTGAGTTGAACCCCGCGACCCCGCCATAAACGGCGCCGAACCACCAGATCTACCAGATCTACCCGCCACATAGAACAGACCATTAGAGACAAGTATACACGCCAGACTAACCATGGCTCAAATCACCATCATTTTGATTTCTTGTCGATTTTTGCCTATTTTTTTTTGTTCTTTGCTTCCTTCTCAGGGCGTGCTTCACCGTCGCTTCCACCACCCCGGCAAAGTCCAGCTCTGCACCCTCATGAACATCAAGACCGGCGGCTGCACCGAAGACTGCTCCTACTGCGCCCAAGCCACCCGCTACCAAAAGGGCACCGGTCTCCAAGCCAAGCGTGTCGAGACAGTTGAGTCCGTCTTAGCAGCGGCCAAGACGGCCAAAGAAAACGGCAGCACCCGCTTCTGCATGGGCGCCGCGTGGCGCGATATGCGCGGCCGCAAGAACAGCCTCAAGAACATCACCGATATGGTCAAGGGCGTCAAGGCCATGGGCATGGAGGTATGTGTTACCTTGGGGATGATTGACGATGAACAGGCCCGCCAGCTTAAAGATGCGGGGCTGACGGCCTATAACCACAATGTCGACACGAGTCGCGAGTTCTATCCCAATGTTATTACCACGCGTTCCTATGACGAGCGTCTCAAGACGCTGAGTCATGTCCGGGATGCGGGCATCAATGTCTGCTCTGGCGGGATTTTGGGTCTGGGTGAGTCCTCTGAGGACCGTATTGGCCTTTTGCACACGGTCTCGACGCTGCCGTCTCATCCGGAGAGTTTCCCTGTCAATGCTCTCGTGCCTATCAAGGGAACTCCTCTGGGAGATACTACGCCGCTTGCTTTTACGAGTATGTTGCGGACTATTGCTACGGCGCGGCTCATTATGCCGGCGACCATTATTCGCATCGCGGCCGGGCGAAAGACCATGTCGGAGGAAAAGCAGGCCTTGTGTTTCATGGCCGGAGCGAATGCCATCTTTACGGGAGAGAAGATGCTGACGACCGAGTGTAATGGCTGGGATGAGGATAGCGCGTTGTTTGGCCGTTGGGGGTTGGAGCCGATGAAGAGTTTTGAGAAGAAGGCTGTCGAGGAGGTGGAAGCGGCGTGATACGGGTAGAGGGAATGAAATAAAGAAGAGTGATGGAGAAGCGGGCTGTTGAAAAGTGGAATCTGAACAAGTGAATGATATTAATTGGGACTGTGTTGTGGAAAAGAAATGATAGCAAAATATAAACCCATACATGGATGTCCAAGCAGCATCTATTGCATTCGTGGAATCTATGCCATTTATGTTCAGCTGGTCCATGATCAATGAAGTAGCGTCGTGATGAACAAAAGACACTATTACTAGGTCCCCTAGGAGTGTGCTAATAGAGGTTGGTGATGCTGATTGCACAGAAGCGCAGAAAAGAACTTGTGTAGACGCCAAGAGGGATGCAAGTGAATCATGAGGGAATCTAGGGAAGAAGCCAAGTCATGAAGTGCACAACGCGTCGATGTGATCGACTGATCAAAGAGCAAAATTAGAACCCTTCTTTGGAAGTTCGTAGAAACATGAGGCGCGCATTTCTCTCCAACCTCCCCGGTGGTGACGAGAGATTGCCTATTGATCCCTGCTCGACGACGTCGCATGGCTTGTTTTGAAAGCTTGGATGGGCGTCCTCGCCCACGAGGTGAGATGCCCCAATCTTGATGCGTGAAGCGTATTCTATTTCCGCATACAAGGGTTCTGTAGATTCGCGATGTGCATTGTGCGCGGCTGATATGCCTGGTGACATGGCCGATAGCACGCTATTCCTCATGCGACGCGTCGTATGCTTATCCAATGGCTTTAATAATACCTTAAAAAAGGGCGTTGTGGTGTCGCCATCGCTTCTGAAAGATGATTGATGGCTTGGTTGCGGATGAAGGTGCTGGTTAGTCTTCGGGTTAGTGGTTAGGAACTTAGGATTAGGTGTTAAGGTTAGGATTAGGTGGATATTATGGATTTTGGGAGTCCCGTATAGTCCCGGGTTGTATGACCATTGACACCTCCCTTTGCATTGACGCGACGTCCCTATTATACCAGGTTCCTACAGTAACTGAGGTACCTATGTATGTACCTTGCGAAGTTATGATGGACCTGGAAAGAAAAAACGTCGCTTCTGTCACCGCGACGCATCAGCGACCAAACATATTCGACGTGTTCGCACTACTTTGTATAATCGCTTCTTGGCCTGTGGCTCATCTTCATCTGCCAGGAAACTAATTGTCACCACATATGTACCGTGCGCGAGCTTCTCGCAATCTCCCCAACACAGCATGTCTTCATCCCATGCTGAGCCCACGATGGCAGATCTGGTCGACTCTGGCCGCGGCAGAATCGAGACGGCCCGCGCCTATTCCGCGGCGGCGACCAAAGAAAACGAGCGTGCATTGGAAATCTTGACAATGGTAAGGTTTCGTAGCAGCATCTGAGAGCGTTTGAGGAATTCACCTGTCTGACAATCGCCTTTTTTGACGGAAGGCCATAAGAAGCTGCCTTTGCGCCAGAGGCATCGCACATCGCAAATGCGGCTGCAAAGACTTTGAAGAAGCCGCTGTCGACGGGAACTCGATCTTGGAAGAAGCAATGGGAGAGCATTATGATTGCAGACTTCTCTGGAAGTCCTGCAAGTGCGACAACGTACATCACATCCAGGCTTTGGATCTACGATCTACGATTTATGAGACTATAGGCGAACTTCGCCTCGCTGTAGAGGACGCCGAATGAATGCTGGACCTGGCTCCTCGACTACCAGATGTACGCAAACATTCTTGCCTAGGCCGTTCGAGGCCTTCGTTGCTCCGCTGACCAAATCCGACTCAAGGGATACCTTCGTTTGGGGAACCTTGCACGGCTGCAAGAGAATAAAGACGATGCTTGGAAGCTGTATGAGGCTGGGATCGAGGCAAGTAAGGACACTGCGCCAGACTCGTCCCCCAAACTGCAGGTAAAGTTCATCATGACATGTCATCCAGCACATTTGGTGTCTAACCAGTCGGGGTTCAGCAACTGTACGCCCTCTGCGGACACACCTTGAGAAAAGATCCGTTGTGCCTGCCCGCTGAGATTGTCGGGCTCATCTTCTCGTACCTGAGCTGGACTGAAATTCTGTGCGTTGATCCGATCCCCTTTTTTACTCATATCGGGTACCGACTACTAGCGACTCGTTGCCAAAGTATTTTGGCTGATACTATGCACGATATAGTCAGGTCCTGCGCGTTTCCAAGAAATGGAACCGCGAGCTCACGAGCCCCGTGCATGGAACTCTATGGAGGGACATTGTTTTTCCCTTTGATATGGAGTATATCTGGACGATGCCACGCCCCGCCCAGATAAGAAAAATTCTTTCCTGGGCAGGAGATGGAGGTGCCAGGAAGATCGTGATAAGAAATGGCGAGGGATTCCCGGAACCACTTGCGATGCAGCTGCTCAATGCATCACCTAGCTTGGAGCATTTGGTGCTTCACTACGCACCGCGCGGTCCGCGCCTGTCGCTTCATTTGACGAGAAATGTATGGAACAAACTCAAAAACGTCTCCATCTCCAGTAAATTCTACTCTTTTTTGGACTCCGATGCGGACAGTCCTGGGGGATTCCCTCGAATGTTCCTTCAGAATGCTGGTAGCTCTTTGGAGCATCTCAGCCTGCATGGAATCCCATCACAATGGTACCACGGAACGCTATCAATACCTTTTCTTCCCAAGCTGAAGACTTTGAAATTGAACGGTGCCAGAGACGACAATGGGCCATTTCCTATAGTATGCCCCCCCCGCTCCAAAGAACCGCAGTGGATATACTTCTTCGTCCTCTTTATTGCTACGTGTATAGAGCTAAGGGGCGCGCGTGAAAGCGAGAAGCTAACTCATTGAGCCGCCTTAGTTTTCTCTCTCCGTCACCTTTCCAAGACTGGAACAGCTTCAAATTTCCAACGAAATGTATTGCCTCGGGCTGGAGCCCACGGAAATTTGGCGAGGAAATTGGGATGAAGTATGGCCACATCTCAAGGTTCTCAAGATCAACTGTAGTCTACGTTCAGACGACGGATCGGAAATATCGATTATGGCGATCCGATACCTGACGGCCCTCAAATCATTACAACATTTACATCTCCTGTTCGAGAGCCAGGACTGGCCTCACCTATTCTGCGGTAGTCATGGCCTACTCTCTGATTCCGACGTTTCGCGTTATTCAGATTTCCAAAATTTGCGTTCTGTCAGACTCCTCACGGTTAATGCTTTATCGCTCGACGGAGCTCGAACTTTGCTCTCGAACGCAATTAAGACGAAACAGTTGACAACAGATGACCTTGTCTTCCCCGAGGAGCCTTCCACCGGCAACATTGGAGACACAAGCATTCGCCATTTGCAAGGCTACGAATGGATGCGCGGAGCTCCCTCGATCCACACGTTGGGATGCTTTCAATTCCGCTTCCCTCTCGATGCCGAAACGGACGAGGATATGCTCTTGCCGCAGTTTCTGGCCACATTTCCCAACTTGCGGACGTTGATTATCAGTTCCCAGGAGTACAGAACACCCGAATTTGTGAGGCTGGTAGTCGCGATCTTGAAGGTCACGCATCTCACGACTATCTACACGCCATGTGTCGATGGTGTGTTCTTGGACCAGCTGACGGAGACGGCAAAAGAGTACGGTGTGCAAGCGTTTGCCAATCGTCCGCCAGACCAGTGGCCGATGTCGTTGGACTAGCTGAGGGAGACGACACAAGAGTACGGTATGCAATCGGTTACCTATTATCCGGCAGAGCATATGCTGCTGCCACTGGAGCCGCGTTAGCATGAATACGCTTCAATGGGTATGTTTTGTGCGTGCGTGCGCGACGTGAGCGCACAATTGACTACATACCCATGTTTGTAGCGGCAATAGTGACATGCGCAGACTCTATCGCGAAACACTCGCAAGTCAGTAGATATATCGCTTCATCGACAGGCTACAACAGTGACACCAATAATCACCTACATGTACCTTTATTGGACCACATGGCTGTGCGTTCCATTAGTCTCGAATCGCTGACAGCTCGAGGCATGATGAGGCGGCGGAGGACGCCAGGTCGTCGGGTTGTTGTAGACTCGAGAAACTTTTCCCACCACCGCCAATGGCCCTTTGGGGGTCCGGAGGCTCACTTCCGTCTTCAGTTCAATGGGCAAGAGGATGGAAGTACGACGATTGTATGACTGAGATTGCGCTTTCGCACTACGTCTTTAGGTACGTAGGTACATACGTGGAATTTGGAAAAGGCAAACGACACGTCGTGTTCCCGCGACGCGTTGCAACAGCGGCCAAGCATACATATTATTTGTACCAATAACAGAGTTTCATGATCAATTCTTACGGTATTGCCTGTTACAGCTGTGGCTCATGTTCATCTGCTGCCACGATACCACATTTACCGTGCGTGATCTTCTCATAGTCTTCCCTACAGTGCTTCGGAGCCTGAGCCCACGATGCAGATCTGGTTGAGTCTGGCCGCGTCAAACTTACAGTGGCTTGCGAGACTTCCTCAGTAGTTCCCCCCGTCGGGCTTTCCATCCAGGTTGACGCTCCCTTGAAGTGTGAGGTCGCAATAGTTTGCAGAGCAGTTCCTGTGTTTCACTCTCCATGTACTGTTATCGCTGCGCACTCTTCTAGCCTCTGGGATAGTCGTTAGATCCTGAAACATCAATTCCTCTTGAGGTTCCTCTATGTCCTGAAGAGCGCTGTCTGGCTCTTGAAGTTGATGCACCCGATAGTGATACACTGTCGGGATCTTAAGCTCTACTTCATAGACTCCTCGCTGGCATTCATGGGACTCTCACACCCTCTGCTGGAAATTTCGCACTCTCTCCTGGGATTCTCGCAACGACTGACTCCCAGAGGGTCTGACTCCGATCTGTCTATAGCCAATTGATTATTGAAGTTTATAAACTCGCTACGGCTCGTTTTTTACTCACCGCCAGCCCGAAAAATCATCTTTCTGACACCATCCTCTTCTACAACTTACTGCACGCACTGATCCTTCCAGCCTCCCCATTCACCACCCCCTCTGAAGGCACCCGAACAGCAACCCCTTCCTCAACATCACCAAGCTCTTCCCTCAGCCACGACTCAATCGCCAAACAAAGCCTCCTCACCTCGTCCCCCGTATTCCCCGCGTGTAGACACAACCTCACCCGATCCGTGCCCTTCTTCACCGTCGGCGCCACAATCGCTCGCACCACGAACCCCCTCCCCTGGCAGTACCGCGCCAGGCTCCTCGCCCGATCCGAAAACAGAGGCACAATCGGTGATGCGGGCGCCTCGGTTGGTACTCGCAGGAGGCTCGCCGGCGGGTGAAACTTGGTCGATAGGGCGGACAGGAGCTGGTGCGCGAGGGAGGTAAGGGCGAGGAGGTTCCGCGCGAGGGGCGTGGCTTGGCCCGTGGAGAGGAAATCGTACGCGGTTTGGATGGCGGTGAGGAGGGGGAAGCCGAGGGCGGTGGTGTAGATGAGGCTGCGGGCGTAGTTGATGAGGTAAGCGCGGGTTGGGGGGGAGCATAGAACGGCGGCTGTATGTGATGCGGTTAGCGAGATGATACTTCAATGTGGGAAGAAGTTCAGACAGGAGCTATCGCGGAGTTGGGAAAATGATTGGCCAACACGTTACGCCGTTTCTGTTGTGCGACAGAAATGAGTGATAACTTATAAGAAGTAAGGAAAGGAAGGGGGGTAATGGGCGACAGTGGTCACCCTTTTTGACCTCGTTACTCAGCAGTGTGCCCAAGACGAAAACCGAATCAAACATGGAAAACTAAATAAAGGAACGGGAAAGGGAAACCTCGACGAAAGGAAAAGGAAAGTGGAAAGAGTGAGGAAAAAGAAGAAGAAGAAGAAGAAGAAGAAGAACTCTCACCTCCCGCACAGCCCATGGCCTTGCCAAACGTGTGCACCCGCGCCCATATCCTATCCTCCAACCCCAAACTACTCACCATCCCGCGGCCTTTTTCTCCCATCCACCCCGTCGAATGCGCCTCATCAACGATAATATAGCCATTCCCATGCGGCAGACAGGCCTCCACGCAATCCGCGATGTCTTGTAGCGGCGCGAGGTCCCCGTCCATACTATAGACGGCCTCCACCGCAATGAAGATGTTCCTTCTTGTTCGTCTTCTTCGACTCCTTGTATTTTTCGTCCTCGCGCTCCCTTCAGCTAACACATCATTGACCTTACTTGCATCCTCATCGCCATCCTCGCCAAGATCTTCACAATCAGCCCTCTCCAACCCCTCCAACACCTCCTCCAAGCTCGGCAGCCCATCTTCAACAAATCCCCCTTCCCTCCTCACGCAATTATGCGCAAAGGCGACCCCCTTCCCTCTACTCAACTTCACGCCATCATGCACACTTGCATGAATCAGCTCATCATACACCACCACATCGCCCTCCTGCGGCGCACATCCAAACAGTCCCGTGTTCGCCTCAAAGCCTGAATTGAAGAGCAATGCCGTCGGTGCACCGTGGAAGGCTGCTATTTCGTGCTCGAGGGCCTCAGCGAGGGGGGAGTTGCCGTCTAGGAGGCGGGAACCGCATGAGCCGAGTGAGAAGGTTTGCGCCTGCGTCTGCTGATGAGTCTGAGGGAGTGAGGAAAGGGTGGAGGAGGAGGGGGAGGAGGCCGGAAGAAGAGGAAGGGAATCTTGGGCTAGGCGCGTGAGGTACTGCTGCTTGATGGCGGGGTTGCTGGAGAGGGAGAGGTAGCCGTTGGAGGAGAAGTCGATGGTGTTGGGAGAGGGGAGGGTGAGTGTTCGGAGGCGGTTGTTGAGGGCGCGGCGGGCGAGGAGGGAGGAGTAGAGTTCGTCGAGGGATGTGGGTGGCTTGGTCATGATGGGGGGAGGAATGAGGGAATTATGGCGCAGAGGCAAGTCGAAGTTCCAGCTGATGTTGAAGCTGTATTCAGTCGATTCGGAGCTGGAATCTGAAGTTGGAGCTCGGGACTCAATTTGGACCGGGGACTGAAAACAGGGACCAGATCCAGGAACCAGGAACCAGGGGATAAGTGAGCTGGCGTGATGGGGGGACCGGCAATTCGATCATTCCGGTCTGGTGTTTCGACTCAAACTCCCGACGTCGTCATGGACTGTCGTTGACGTGTACCTAGATAGATACCCTCCTCTGCTCAACCCACCAGCTAGATATATACATGTAGGAAAATCCTCATTTGCAGCACCCAGCGATCGTGACCCAGACCGTTCATGTCCATCAAGGATCTCTCCATCTACCTAGTCGGGGATCCGAAACTCGTAAAAATGCCTCGGCCACTTGAGTCCCGTTGGAGTCGGTTCCACTCCCCTGCGGATCCCCCGGGCGGCGGCCCCAACAAAACCCAACAAACCCCGCGCTCGCTTCCTTCCACTTCCGCCGCTCATTCGCAGCCCATGAGAGGCTTCCGATGCAAAGCAATTACATCTTGGCTTTCACGCCAGACACGCATCTGGGCAGCGCAACATATCGGTTGGCGTCACCACCGCGATGAAGTCGCCGCTGGCCGCCCTCCTGTGGCGCTCCCTCCGCGTGTACCAAGTCTTTGGGGCCAATACGGATGTCGGCAAGACCATCTTCACCACATTGCTGGCCCGAACGGCGCGGAAGAAAGCGCAGGATGAGCACGTGGCGTTTCTGAAGCCTGTGTCGACGGGGGCGGCGGATGAGGCTGATGATCGGTGTGAGTTTGTTGGTCTTGTTACTGTGATCATGATACATATCCTGCTGTGCCTGAAGGTTTTCTTTGTGTTACTGCTGTCGCTTTTGCGGGGTGTTGCCGTTTCGACAATGTACCCTTAAATAAATGCCTCCAAGTGCCTTGCGCAGCGTTAGCATCTAACAAATGTGACGATAGATGAATATCCACTCAACGAGGAGAACAATTCTCCAAGTAATATAGCCAGTGGAGACGCAATCAAGTGCATCGTTAACCTGCGATGCTAAAACAGACACTTGGCTTGCTTTGCACCCGGTGTATCTCGCCGCACCTTGTACCAATACGATATTCCGTGCAGCCCTCATGCTGCCGCCTTGGCCTCGGGGAGGGTATGTTCTTTTCACGTCAACTCAAGTCTTTTCCCTTCCTCCACACCATGAATTGCCCTCAACTTTTTGACTTTTTTTTTTTGATGGAGGGGGAAGGCTTTGAGTGATGCCTCGTGTTCTGCCTCATAGACTGGACTGACGTGAATTACCGCCAGCCCATCCCATCTGATGATGCCCTCCTCGCCGAGTGCTGCGCCTTCGCCGCCCAATGCGCCGCTGCAGCCAGCAGCAACAGTGGCTGGCTGTTCATGGAAACCGCCGGCGGCGTACACTCACCCGGCCCATCAGGCCAAACTCAAGCAGACCTGTACATTCCTCTGCGCGCGCCGGCCTTGCTCATAGGCGACTCTCGCCTCGGCGGCATCTCTCAGACCATCGCCGCGTATGAGTCTCTCCGGATTCGCGGCTACGATGTCGAGGCGGTGCTGCTCTTCCGCAATGCGCGCTACGAGAACCATCGGTTTCTGGCCGATTATTTTATGCAGAACCACCGAGTGCCAGTGAGCTCGGTGGCAGAACCGCCAAGGAGAGATGAGCAGGACGCACGAGGAGACAAGGCTGCCATGCGGGCATATTATGACGGTACGGACTGTGAAGATATGGCGGGCCGACTGCTGGAGACGCTGCGTGGCAATCACGAAGAGCGGCTGTCTAACTTGGACACCATGGCTTCGAGAGCAAGCCAGTGTATATGGTACCCGTTTACGCAGCAGAGTCTTGTTGGTCCGCAGGACATCATGACGATTGACTCAGCACATGGGGACTATTTCCAGACACTTGCGCCGCCGCTGCCTCTTCCGCAGATGACCAACACTCCAAACACCGACATCACCAGCAAAACCACCGGCAACGAGAGATACATCCCAGAGAAAGCCCCTCCCGCCCTGCGAGCCTCCTTCGATGCATCCGCCTCGTGGTGGACCCAAGGCCTCGGCCACTCCAACCCCAAACTCACTCTCGCGGCCGCCCACGCCGCCGGTCGCTACGGTCACGTCATGTTCGCATCCGCCATCCACCAACCCGCCATCTCCCTCGCCGAGGCTCTCCTCAAGAGCATGCAGAATCCCCGCCTGCGCCGCGTCTTCTACTCTGATAACGGGAGCACTGGCACTGAAGTCGCCGTCAAGATGGGCCTTCGCGCGGCTCGCACACGCTACGGCTGGGGCCCGCGCGAGAAGCTGCACATTTTGGGGCTCAAGGGCGCGTATCACGGCGATACTATGGGCGCAATGGACTGCGCAGATCCAGGTATCTATAATGAGAAGATTGAGTGGTACGAGGGCAAGGGCTACTGGTTGGACTACCCAACTGTGCTGTGCAAGAGTGGCCAATGGACCATAAGTGGCATGGCAGCCCATGAGAAGAATAAAGGTATTTCCTCGGCTGGGGATGGATGGCCAGCCCGGGTTTATGATAGCTTGCAAGAGATCTTCGACGTAGAAGCCCGGGAGGCAGCTGGGGAACACGCCATGTACGAAAAGTACATCACAAGTACGCTACAGCATCTGCAAGACCAGGGCCGAAAATTCGGTGCCCTGATGCTAGAGCCCATCATTCTCGGCGCGGGAGGCATGCAATTTGTGTAAGTATCCGCCATTTCCCCCACGGAAGTTCTATCCTGCCACTAACATTCCACGCCTCTCTCCACAGCGATCCCCTCTTCCAACGAACCCTTGTGAACACGGTCCGCAAATCCCCTCATCTCTTCGGCACACCGACGCAGACCGCAGGCGCCCCTGATAACGGTAGCAACAATACCAACGACTGGACAGGCCTCCCTGTTATCTTTGACGAAGTCTTTACAGGTCTCTACCGTCTTGGCCGTCTTACCCCTTCCTCTTTCCTAGGCGTTCATCCAGATATTTCTGTCCACGCCAAGCTCCTCACGGGTGGTCTCGTCCCGCTCTGCGCAACACTTGCCTCGGAGAGTATCTTCAACATGTTCCTCAGTCCGGATAAGACGGATGCACTGCTCCATGGGCATAGCTACACGGCGCATCCGATTGGTTGTCAGGTGGCGCTGGAGTCACTGCGGGAGATGCAGGCTATGGATAGGAGCGGTGCGTGGGACTGGGCACGGGAACAGGGCTGGCAGCAGCAGCATCAGCAGAAATCGAGGCATACAGAACTAGGAACAATGGAAGTGTGGTCTACGTGGCCGCGTGGCTTTGTAGAGGATCTTTCTCGCCTCACGGACAAGGTCGAGGGGGTGTGGGCGCTGGGTAGCGTCCTGGCTATTCACATGAGAGATGCGGCCGGCTCGGGGTACAGCAGCAACGCGGCGGTCAGTCTGCGGGAGAGCTTGGCAGTGGGGAGACCTGATGGCGAGGCCGGTCCGTGGAATGTACATAGCCGTGTGTTGGGGAATGTGCTGTACGTTATGGCGAGCCAGATCACGAGTCAGGAGAGCGTGAGGCAGCTTTGTGAGTTGCTGGTTGAGTGTCTCGGTCGGGGGGGGGGGGGGGGGGGGGGGGGGGGGGGGGGGGGGGGGGGGGGGGGGGTGACGAGATGATTCCACGGGCGCCGATCGAGGGAGGTGTAGATGGAGATGAATCCTAAGAGATGCGAGTCTACATTAGTAGAGGTCTTGAACGCCTCTTTTTCATGAAGACTTTTATCGCGAGGTTGGCATGGAAGTCTGTGGCGCTCGGCCGGAAAAGGGTTGCTGGTTATACATGCTGTCGCAGGGCACCTAGGTATCCAAACCAGTGGCCAGTCGGCTGTCCACCCTTTCGTGTAACGCATTCTTTGAAGCAACAGCTGTTTTGTACCTGATGTACCTAGGTTCATACATAACAATGTACATAGCAGCTGTCGTTGAGTTGTCGTGAAATTAGCCTCAGCGGGGGTGAAAGGTGAGTGGGCCACGCACGGGTATTGCAGCGGCCCCAGCTGCAGATGTCACTGCGTCAAGAACTCAAGACTCAACACCACAAGAGAAATGCGCTACCTCCTCCTCGGCTTCCCGCTCCCCTTCTCCCGATTCTGGCCAGCCACTATCGACCGACGGCTATTGTTGTCTGCACATTTGAATGCATTTATTCTGCCCCATGTGCCTGGGATCCCCTACCAAGCCAACATGCTCCTTTTCCCTTTTTATCCATCTCCTACCTACATTGTCTGGTGAAACCCAGGCGCTCGAGGTGGTGCGACAGTTGAAGTCTCCTCGCCTCGATGTGGCTATTTAATCGGCACGCATATGTAGACGTACATATTCACCTGGCGCCGATAATTCAATGGGCCTGAGTACTGCCCGAACTCTTTGGCAGGCGACAGCCCATCTGAGTTGGAGTCGGATTGGACGCCATCTATTCTCAAGCAACTCGTCCTACTGCCGTCCCTTTGCCTAATTGATGAGGAGCAAAAAGAATATGGTAAGGAAGTTTTACGCTTACGGGGAGGCTCTGGTTGGCTTTCTCACTCTAAAGAGCCTGAACACCTGATCAGCATGGAATAGGTCAGCTACTGGCTACAGTGTCTGACGTGTTGCAACCACTACAACATGTTGCAATGAGACGTCCACGTGGTATTTTGATCGCCGTTGACTTGAAATGTACTTAACAATGCATAGATCATATCTGTGTCCTTCTTTGAAGTACGACCAAGTTCACGGCTCTGCCACGATTCTCACGATATCGGACTGCCTTGGTGCTCCGGAGACTCAGACTTCTCCCAACGGTCCACCTGAGCGACTCAGCTTTCGTCCCGAGTTTACAAAGATGTCATGAAACATGTCTGGTCGATGAATCCCTATAGAGCTCTTCCGAAGCTCTGGTGTGATGATAAAGGTGATGTGCGGAACTGCGAGTGTCGCCTGGTCCATTGCCTGTGTCAACAAGGCAATACCCACGTCTCGCGCGCCAGCATCTTTCAACAGTGCTACTGTCGCTCAAATCACCCCCTAATAAGCGAATTACATACAAGAAGAAATTCAGTGGATCGACTGTCTCCTTGCATAGGGCCACTGCGTCTGGGGTTTCAACGGCCTGGCGGTCGTACGAAACCCGATGCCATCTGAACTTCTCGCGATTCGATCGCCTCATGTCGGGCACCTCTTCAGCAATAATTGCACTAACTTCCCAAGCAATAGCTCTAAATACTTGTTCTGTTGGCTGGCTTGTCCCGAGCAAGGCACCATGTTAACGCTTTGTCCAGCTCTCACAAAGGACAGGTTCCGCACCAGAATGATGAGTATATGCGCACGTCCTTGCCCGTACCCATTGTCACCTTCACGAATTTTCTAAAACAACGTCTGTCCCGTTTGACGAAAGATTCTATGGGTGAAGCCACAAGACGGCTGTTTGTATCAATCTGCTCTCACCGTTAGAACGAATGTTGGGGTGGCGTTCTGGAGGTTTGAGGTCTTTTGGCCCTGGACAACAAATGTTTCATCAGCCGGGCAATTCTGCAAATCCTGACGACCAAGTATTGATGATCTTTCTTCGGGGCCGCGGAGGCGCAGGGCCGTCAGGCCGGAGACAAGCTATACCACGAAGAATGTCGAACAGTGAATAGTTGTGGTCCGAGTGTATACCGAGCCAAGAGGCTTCCTCCGACAGACCAGACGACGATGCACCCTTAAGATCCAAAGAAAGAGTACCGACACACGCACACGGTCCATTTCCTTGCTTTTTATCACATTCCGTGCTCTTCAACATTGAAGACTCTTGGGTCATCATCACGTACCTAAGGAAATAGCTGTTCATGGTCTCAATATTCGTTTCTACTGTGTCAATCGCCTCAGCAATTCTTCTGTTCAGCAATCTTCTACGCCACAATAATGGTGCACGGGTTGTCTATGCGCTTCTTCTCGAGCCACTCCCGCAAACTTCAAACGTCTTTCTCGCTGTAGCGAAGTCTTCTTTGCTCTTGTCCGTGGACGCTCTTTGCGCATAGGCTGATTCTTTCTGCTTCATGAGCGCCTTTATCACTACTTCTGCTAATACTGAGTCGATTATTCACGCAGTATTCGCCATGCAAAGCAACAGAGCGGTCACATGATGACGATGTAGTATTGAACAAGCCATTGATGGGACTGACATTGTCGGTGTTCGATGTCTCTGGCCACGGCCTACTTCCCTGAATGCGCCTGAGCGTGACTTCGAAAAGGAAAAGGAAACTTTGCCTAGGCGATGCCATCTACTTCGATCACTATTTATACGATGTCTTGCCAACAATTCTTCCAGTGCGGAGCTTTATGCTATCGTCCTTTATTCTCAAGAACTTCTCCTCGAGGCCTGGCTCAATTTTTTCAAGAGTCAATATTTACATTATATATCCGACCCTTCTTCTTCAACTTATTCATCACCAAGTATGGCCGAAAGGGCTTTGAAAGCCATGTTGCTCGGCCAATCCTACCCTTATCGAATCGGCGAATCGCTCGCAAAATTAGCCGGGCTTGACGGCTCTAATAATTATACCGCAGCAGACTTATTTGATATGACTTCCGATGATGATCAGTCCACCGGAATGGGTTACGCTACGGGCGACGTGCTCCATCAAGCCGTTATACAACACGACAGCCCAACTTTGGGACAGATTCTCCAACGATTGGAGCAACGTGTTTCACTTGGTGCTGATGGAATAGAAATCAAGATAGACCACCCATACCCGCAAATTCGAGTCTGGCAGTTGGATTCTCTCCCTCTAATTGGAAAGAAGAGCAAGCCAGCAAGAAAAAGCCTTGCATATATAGACTTGGGTTCCCCGCTCTTCATGTACGTGGATTGCAGGTCCCATATGGACGTGGGTTCCCCGTTCTTCATGGCCGGGATTTCCCATCAAGACAAGAGGAATGGCTACTTCAGTTATGACTCCAAAGGTTACCCCGTGCCTCATGACAGAATTTTGAAAGCCGAGAGGGAAGACCCGGCAATCCCGCCCACTAAACGGAAAACGGTACACCCGATGCGAATAAAGCGCGGCAAAACCGAGGCTCCCGAGCGCGGCAAACCCGAGGATCCCGATCCCGATAGCGAGGCTCGGGCTAGTAGATGGTACGATCCATGGGTATATCAACCACCGAGCTGGCGCCTCAACAACAAGCGCAAGGACAGGTGCAAGGGCGAGAGCAAGCCGGACTTTGAATATACGCAAGACGCCCAGCTCGTCTGGCGAAAGTACACGACTGAAGAGATCCAGGCGTACCTTGATGAATGTCCAAGAAAATACGCCTTGTGGCTCCAGCGCGATCTGTCACAGTTCAATCACCGGCTTCAATCGCGCACAGGGAAATCGAGTGTCAAGAAGGACAGACATTGTAGATGGAGAGATTGTCCCGCCGAAGGCAAACCTGTCTCGGGTATGTACCGCGTAGCCTTTGACGAATTCCCACTGCAAACCAGTCATGGGATCAAAGACCCATTCAAAGTGGCCATGGTTATGCATCTCTGGTGTTTTGAGCAGATTTTTGATCCTGTCATCTACCACCAGAATGGAAGATTGCACCTCGATACCCGCACTTTCGCTACCCCGCCAAGCGGGCTGCCTGACAAAAGAGGGCTGGAACCTCACCCCGAGAACCTCGGAAGAGCCGAGGATATAAACCCCTTTAGCATTCGGATAGGTAACGGCAAAAGATCAAATAATCATGAAAGGATACCGGAGGCGGCATACTATCCGTGGCTCCAGAAGATCAAGGACCTAGCACCAGCCATGGACCCGCCTCGGATCCACGACGACTCTCTTGGATACGCATTCACGTTGTGGCAACTAGAAAAGGAAACCAAGTCTAAACTGGCGCTAAGGAGGAAACGACACGGGAATTTACAACCGCCAGAACGAGACGGGAGACCAGAGTCAGAAAGGTTTTGCGGGAACAGCTCGACCCTCCACTTGGGGAGTCTGAAGGGTTGGAAGGCGGCCCAGAAACCGACCAAGAAGAAGACCAAGAAGAATGCGAATAGCACTACGCAATGTCTAGATGCAGACCTGCGGGAGAATGAAGAGTCACCAGATGAAGACGATGCACCACCACAGCCGCGCGGAGAGAAAAGGCGACGGCGGCAGGATGCATCCGAACCCGGCGGAGACGTGGGCGAGAGGCCACAGAAGAGGGCAAGAAAGGACAAAGAGCCTTGATGGCGGCCTCGTGTCTTGTGACTCTTGTCATTTTACATATTTCCATTTCGGGCAGCGCCCCGAGCGTGGTACTGAGCCGCCGCATTGACGTTGATGACGGATATGCCATGGAGCTAACAGTCATGCACGAGTGGCACTGCGGTATAGTGAAGCAGGAAGGACAACAAGTAGCAGCACCCTACGCAGCAGAAAGATTTCTCGACAATTAGCACAATTCCTCGACTTCATGTGCAGGAAGGATACAGTCGTCAAGAAAGAGTCTGCCTCTTTGTCCTTTGCGCAGAAATCCAAACACAATACATAGGGCAGGGCAAGAAGGAAGAAGGTGGGCAGGACCGTGCACCAAAATCTGTTACAGACTGCTGTGCAGTAGGTATACATGAGAAGATACAACCCACGAAACGCGCTGTCGCCATGATACATATACAGGTGGCGCATGGCCTTGACTGTTGTCAATCGAATGCGGTGGTTTATCGAGAAGTCGGAGAAAGGTTCAACAGGCCAGGCCGTAGGGCGTGGGCTGGTACCGTGTGTTCTCTCAGAACGACGGACTGAATGCTTCGACCAGCGGCCTCTAACATCTGTTTTCTATGATTCATTTCTGCCACCTACTCAAACTCCAATAAAGACTTCATTTCGACTCTTCCGCACCTTTGCGCGATCACGTTTCGGCGCATCGAGATCGCGGATTTCGCAGAGCCGAATGCCAAAAGCCAAAAGTGCTAGTAAGGAGGTGCAAGCGTCCAGCTTTTGTGGCGGCAGAGAACGGATTCGAGGTAAAATATTTGTTGGAAACACCAGAGATGTATGTATCATCATGGTCACTTTTACGGAGTCTTTGATTGCTGGACTTGTTGTGCGGGGAGTTTGTCCAAAAGTCAGGCCATGCGCGGGGCGCAGTCCGGACGGGACTTTTCATGATCATGAGAAGGAGGCGTGCGTATAGATATTGCTTCCAGCTTCTAGAGATACCCTTGATGTACTTTTCTTTTAACAAGCGTTTCTTCCTGCTTTGAAGCGTAGGCAAGATCAAGTAGACCTATTTTTGTTTTAACGATTCTTTTATGGCTCGATACCTATGTGCTGACTGGCAACTCCAGCGATTAGGCTCAGATAATTCCATGCTACCACTGTCATGTTGTGGATGAATAATTATATCTACGTACTTATCCGTAGTGCTGGTAAAAGATGTATCATAGATTGGGCCTCCATTTAACCTGTTGGTCATTAGCTCCGTTGCAAACAGCGCACAACTGAGAGAAGGAGAAGAAGACGCAATGGACGACGACTTTGAGATTATTAACAAAATCTTTCTCAAAATAAATAAAAAGACAAGCTAGAACAGAAACTTTGATGAGTATGAAAACAGAAAAAGAAAACAAGTAAACAAGTAAACAAGTAAACAAGTAAACAAGTAAACAAGTAAACAAGTAAACAAGTAAACAAGTAAACAAGTAAACAAGTAAACAAGAAAAGACTCAAATTAGTCAAGAGACCGTGACTCCCCCTCCTGAAGTGCGCCCGAAATGTCAACCACCACAAGATCAAATCGCCTAAAGAAGAGCATCTACTCCCCCAAACTTCGAGACCCAAACTCTTCTTATGCGCAATCCCACCAAATCGCAACACATTAGACTCCAGGGGCACACGTCCACTCCATCGCAGTACTCCTGCCAAGCTGTCAGCCTATCGCAACAGCGAAGCCATCGGAGATCGTCGTTCAACCGTGTTTTTTGGACTTTTCTGTACGCAACTTACACCAAGTTAGTTGAAGATTCAACCATGGTATCTCGCGAACCGAGTCAATGCTTCCGCAACACACACACATACATACCTTCGTGCATAGTCAGCGTGCTTATCACGAATCCACGATTAATTAACCAGGACCTTAGCTCCTGGCCCCTGGGACCACCTCAGTTATTCTTCAACGCATCAACCATCATCCCAAACGTCTTCTTGCTCTCAAACAATCCCCTAAGCCAGTCCGCCGAGACCGGCACCCCACACGAATCATGGTGTCCATGGTGGTGGGTATCCATCTCATCGCGCTTCTCCTGTTGAGCGAGGGTGTTATTCGGTATAGGCTTCCGGCAAAGGTCCTCGGAGCGACCAGTTCGCAGAGCGCAAATCTCATTCTTTTTGCACGCGTCTTTGCAATTCTCGTCGGCGTGCCAGCCGCGGCTCTTGCGGGCCATGTACTCGTTGAAGAGGGTCTGGTTCTTCTCCATCGCCTCGGTGACGTTGTGCCAGAATGAGGGGGACAGCTCGGCAGCAGGATCCGTCATGGGCGGATTGATCGCGTGTCCGTAGGCCTCTTTGGCGGAGTAGTACTTCTTCCAGGTGGGGCCTGATTGCTGAAAGCTGGGATTGTCCATATCTGCGATGTAGGTCGTTGCGTCCAGAACTGCAAAGGTCTCGGGGTCGACGTCATAGATTCGGAATGCGGGATGGCCGGACGTGGGTGTTAGGGAGGGGCAGATGTAGGACACGGCGAAGGCGTTGGATTGCATACGATTAACGTAGTTGCTGTAGCTGATCTGGAAATGGTCCGCGTGTGTGTGGCCAAAGAACATGGCCTTGATGGTCTTGGAGTACCGATGCACGATCTGGGAGAAGTAATTCGATCCGTTGAGCAGGGTGTCGTCGCTGCCCATGGGCATGTGTCCTATGATGTAGACGTTTTCACCTGCTTTTTCTGCGGCGTTGAGCTCGTTGACTAGCCACGCCAGCTGCCCGTCGGGGTCTCGTTCCATGACCTTTTGGTAGAGCAGGAAGTTGAAGCGATAGTACATGTTGGTGTTGAGGGAGATGATGCGCAGATTTCCATTGGGGTACTTTGTGGAATAGGCGCCCGTGAATTTGTGATCCGTTGATGACGATGTGTTGAGCTCGTGGTACCACTGCTTGAACAGGCTGTCATAAAGCCATTGCGTATTGTTGCCGACGGTTTGGGGTGCGAAGGCGTTGACTGGATGGGCCTCATGGTTACCGGCGGTTCCGTAGACAATTTCCATGGAGTCATGCATGTTATCGTAGGCTTGCTCAACTAGATTGACCCGTTAATAACTGTCTTCGCAGATTATCCGAAGGAC
This sequence comes from Claviceps spartinae, assembly GCA_018360215.1. Classification (NCBI taxonomy): domain Eukaryota; kingdom Fungi; phylum Ascomycota; class Sordariomycetes; order Hypocreales; family Clavicipitaceae; genus Claviceps; species Claviceps spartinae. Next base: position 50,899 of record SRPX01000045.1, read on the forward strand.
ATGCTGCTTGAGAGTCGGTGGGAGCGTACTTAAATCTCTGTTGTAGTTTTTGCTAGTGTTGTGCACGCCGTGGTCGACAATGTCTCCCGTGAACATTGCGAAAGCAGCGTTGGGGAACTTCTTCTTGATAAAATCATGCATGCTTCTCTCGAGCGTCATGGGCGTATCACATTTGTGATCGCCAAAGCGACCCGCCCCATGCAGCGGATTTTCCTGTGCATCTTTGTCGAAATCTCTGCACACAGAATTTCATCAGTCTTGGATCTCCTGACGACTCTTGAGTCTTTTCAAAAGGCCCCAAAAAGATTTCTGATACATACCTGCAGCAGCTGGGCTTCTGACATTGGGTACTGGCACCCTCGCTGTAGAGAGGGTCGAGATGAACGTCGGAGTAATGGACAATCTGAATAGGCTTCTTCCCACTGATATACTTGCGTTCACCGGAGCATTCATTTAAAGGCGGCAAAGACACTGTCCACTCATCCACGGGGGGAGGCTCGCATACTCTGAAGAACGAAGAGCAAAAACGCAGTGAAGTTGGTGATTCCGCGTCCATTGCTTTCAAGACGGACGCAATGATAGGCTCTTCGCGCTCGATGGCGCCTGTACAAAATTCTGCGTCATATTTCTAACGGAGGAAAAGAGGTGAACGCAGAGCGTCAGTAACTTGGTAAGTCGGTTTCTAAGGGATGGGCGGGAAAGATGGGCTCCAACGAACGCTGTTCTCGATGCAGGACTCTTTCGCTTGGGTGATCAAAAAGCCGTCATCTTCTTTGATGAGGCTCTTCACGGCTTCAATCAGAGTCTGTGGAATAGTCAGCAGTGCCATCTTACTCCACCACATTCCGGAGCGAGTTTCCGAATTTTCTTGAGGACGAAGGAGGCGGAAGTTGGAATGTATAGAGGCAGGCCGTTCATTACCTGGCATTCATCGCAGCTTTTGGCCAACTTTTCAAGAGGAATCGTACCCCGGGATGCCCCATGCTCTTCGGAGCTTGTTTTCTGTACTTGCCGGCGGTGGACCAAGTGTGCGCCCGCGGTGCCAGACAGGCCCGCGACCAGCACTATCGATGCAGCAAATCGCAGACGCATTCTTCCCGATGGACTGAGTCGATGGACCGAATCAGTGAAAGACAAATAAGAGTCTCTGCTCAAGTATGATGAAAAGTTTCGAGGAACGAAAAGTTTGGTTGAGAAAGTCAAGAATGTCAGACACGTAAACGATCTGCTTTGCTTAAAAGGAAAACAGAATCGGCCCAAGAAAGACGGAGAGATGAAATCAAAAAGAAGAAATCTGTGACACGCCGTGATAAAGCCCTAACTTTGAATAGCGGCCCAAAAATGACAGCCAAGTTTGTATAGGTGCGTGGCCCGCCTTGGCTTTACACCATCTCTAGCTTCATTCACGCGTATTGTCAGCTAGCTTCAAGCTTAAAGAAAAAATTAGATTCCAACACGTGTGTTTTTACCAATTACACTTTTTAAGCATGAAGCCGATTGCCAATACGGCCCGGTGGCTTCACATGTGACCTGGTTCGCAGTCAGGACACATATTTCCATAATCACACACTTGGCAAGACAAGGTGCGTCTTTTGCCAGCGCCATCTAGACTTTTCTTTGCTTACATCACAATATGAGGCTTTGGCGGAGCTTTGACTTTGGCATCTTCTGGTCTACTAAGGACTCTACAAGGTGCGACCCAAACGACCTGCAAATTTCTGCGTATGTGAATTGAATCCAGCATTCCCGCTGTTCGAAGACATGCTTTCAGATCTTGATCAGTCTGTTGGAACAAATCCGCGAGGTTTGCGTATACGCGTGGGGGTGAAGTGTCATAAGCAATCTGTCGTATTCGTCGAAGCTATCTAGAAGAGAGAGAAAGTAAAGAGTAAACAGACTGACAAGGTGTGAGGCCACGTACGCGCTAGTTGTGCGTCCGTATTGAGGACAGCGATTCCGACAAATTGAAAAGAATGGTGCAGAAGAAGATGCAATTGGCGCTATACGCATCATTCACACTGCCTGTACCTCTCTACTCCTGGCTCATATCATTCGGCCAAACCTTTTCGCAAAAGTATTGCGTAGCTCATCAGCGGCGTGATGGGCGCGCAGTGCATTTGACTTCGCACTGCGCATCACTCCGTAAGGTATCCAGATGGAGGCGCCCCAGTCTCCGTACGGCAGAGCGCCATTCCGGAACCGCAAAGAGCGAAAGGTTGAGGGAGAGAGCGAGATGAAGGCGGCGTGCTGATGTAGAGTCTGTTGAAATAACGGCCCGGGGTAAGCAAGAGCATAACTGTTGCCGACTGAAATATGTCTGTTCTCGTGGCCGTGAATGGGCAATGTGTGGTTTGAGTACGAGCGCGATTGATCGGAATATGGGTAGGTACCTATGTACCTATGTACGGAGTTTTGCGGCGTAGATACTCCGTAATTGGTGAAACGAGCCACTCGGCCCCTAGTCCTTCGCCTCGTTTCGGAAAAATGATCCACTTTGCCTCATTGTGCGACTTCGCTAGGTACCTATGTACCTCATTACTCGTAAGTCGTAACTTATTATCATTGCCATGTCGCTCACTTTCTCATCCGCAACAACAACAACAACAACAACAACAATAACAACAATAACAACGCTTGCCGAGGCGAACTTCAGTGTCCCCGTCCCACCCATTTTCCATCCGCATTCTCCGTCTATGTAGCCAGCAGTGCAATGGGCGACCGCCGACATGCCACGTCCAAACTCTACTCAGTTACTATGTATATACACATGTATGTACATAGCTCTGCGGACCCCAGCTCTCCCATCTCGGGCACAACTTACAAGCGACCCGACCCGTGTTGACATCAACTTGACGCAACCGCAAGCTCCGATCCGTTGGATCCATGGCCCGGATTCCGGATCTGCCATGTACTATTGGGTGATATCATCACTTGCGGGGTCGGCGCTTGCAAAAGCCCTGCGCTCGATCCCTCGGCCTGGCCAAACGGCGTCTTCCCTAGGAATTAGACATTAGCCCATCATGCCGGTAACATGCGCGTATATATGGCGCAAGCACGCTGACTCCTCGATGTCTAGAGACCTAGGAGTTGACATAATTCGAAGACTTGGCTTCTGCGCCGGACTGAGCAGACTAACGCGCATCGCAACCGACGACAACTTCGCTTCGCCAGCATCATGGCATTGCTTGAATACGTACTATCACCGTGGGCAATCCCGGCTATCCTCGGCTTCGTCATATTCACCTACCTGTTCGATTATTTCGTTACTTTCGGGCACCTGCGAGGCATTCCGGCTCCTTTGGGCGCGCAATTCTCTAACCTCTGGTTACTCTCTGTCTGTCGACGTGGCCATCGGTACAAGACTGTAGACGAATGCCACGCTAAACTCGGCAAAGTGATTCGCATTCAGCCCAATCATGTTAGTATCGCTGACGACGAGGCCATACCTGTCGTCTACGGACACGGCAACGGGTTATTGAAATCGTGCGTTGCATCCAGCCTGCTCGAGCCTTTCCAGTATCTGTTCGCTGCTTTACAGTCATGCTAACCCTCAAGGCCTTATAGTGAGTTTTACGATGCCTTTGTATCGATACGCCGTGGTTTATTCAATACACGAGACCGGGCCGAGCATTCACGCAAGAGAAAGTTGGTATCGCATACGTTTTCAAGCAAATCCATCGTCCAATTTGAGCCTTTTATCCATGAAAATCTGGCTTTGTTCGTCAAACAGCTCGATAAGTTGATACAGGAAAGCCCGTATAGCACGAGAGATGGCCATAAGGAGGCGCATACCGACTCGCTACTTTGGTTCAATTTCCTGGCCTTTGACGTCATTGGCGACCTGGCCTTTGGAGCTCCCTTCGGCATGCTTGCAAAAGGCGCCGATGTCGCCGAGATCCGACCCTCGCCAAACAGCCCCCCTATGTATGCACCCGCCATCGAGATTCTCAACCGACGAGGCGAAGTGAGCGCAACGCTCGGCTGCTACCCTCAACTCAAGCCCTACGCAAAATGGATTCCCGATGCATTCTTCAGCAAGGGGCTGGCGGCGGTACAGAATTTAGCCGGCATCGCCATTGCCAGAGTCAAAGCTCGGATCGAAAACCCTCCCAACGTGGAGCGCAAGGATCTCCTGGCTCGATTAATGGAAGGCAAAGACGACAATGGCGAGCCTCTTGGACGCGAAGAATTGACCGCCGAAGCCTTGACACATCTCATCGCCGGGAGCGACACCACGTCCAATTCCTCGTGTGCCGTCATGAACTACCTGCTCCTGAACCCGCGGGTCCACGAGAAACTACAGCGAGAGCTCGATGCGGCTATCCCTGACGATGTCCAAGTGCCCACATTCGACATGGTTCGTCATATCGAATACCTCGCGTGGGTCATTGACGAGACTCTCCGCCACCACTGCACATCTGGCATCGGCCTCCCCCGTCTGATACCCCACGATTCGCCCGGCATTACCTTCCGCGGCCACTACTTCCCAGCAGGCACCGTCCTCAGCGTCCCCATATACACCATCCATCATTCAACCGAAATCTGGGGACCGGATGCAGAGGAATTCAGGCCGGAGAGATGGCAGAATGCCACGCCTCGACAAAAGAACGCCTTTGTCCCATTCAGCCACGGCCCACGGGCCTGCGTCGGACGAAATGTGGCCGAAATGGAGATGAAGCTGATTGTAGCTACGTGGGTGAGACGATATGCTGTCAGGCGCCGACAAGGCGAGATGAAGACGAGGGAAGGGTTTCTGCGGAAGCCTTTGGGGTTGAAAGTTGGATTGTCACGACGAGCATGATTTCAGATGTCGTGAGAGGACTTTTGCTTTATTCCTCTTGATTCTTCATTCCAATTTGTTCTTTTTTTTAAGCGCATTCGGCATTTACGTGAAGAGGATTGTTGGTTTTGCCTTTTTGACTTGGCGCATTGATCTTGGAGAGCCGGCAACTGTAAATTAGATGCCTTTTTTGTTGTTTATTTGCAATGTAATGCCAATTCACGGCTACGAGATTCTTTTTACACTCCAGAATGGACTTTTACTTACAATCTAAGATCTTTTCCTCGCGTGGTTCCTCACTCGATTCAACGCACGCATTCCTCGCACTGCTCCAATCATTTTTTGGCAAAAAATACGGTTCGCAATGGTCCGACGTTAGTGGGCAAAGACATTGGGCGAAATTGGTTTTACACCACAAACATGTATGTACCTAGGTACGAGACATGGTGCGGCCGAGTGTTACTTACCTGGCGGGCTTACTCGACTCATCCAGTCACGTTCAGTGCCGTCACCAAATTTGTCTCCCGCCTGTGACGAAAAAGGGAGGCCATCGAGGATTCGAGCCTGAGGCGCCACAGAACTAGTCCACCGGTTTTGGTACATACCGAGTCTTGCGACAGAACGGCGGGAGCATAAGTCGGCCAACCGGAGCTTTCTAAATTCTACGATTTAGAAGGCCAGAAGGTCTATCAGGTTGAAGCTGGACGGAGGATTGGAGCTGGTAGAGCGTGGGATAAACTTGATGTGTGAATTAAGTCTTCGACCACTGTGTAGGCACACCATCTTCATCTTTAATCCGCCAGAACAACAACGCCTCATTGCCCAGCTTGGCACCAACAACAACTTGAGTTCTCGATACCTAAATGACTAGGACACCAGAAAATTCCAAAGTCTGTAGACCCCCCCTATTTATGTCGGCTTGGGCCCGGGCAGCTCGGGACACTCTCCCGGGGTAATAGACTGCGCCCGATCGCAACGTGCCTCACAGAAGTTCGCATACATCTTTCCGTCGCCACACACGGGCAAATAGACAAGTGGACAGACGCATGAATTCGCGGGCTGGGGGTCTTTGCACGGGCCGAAGTACCCGAGGGAAGCGCCGTAGCAGATCGCGGAGCAGGCGTTGGGGTAGGTTTGACCGTCAGCGCACACGGGGGCGTAGTCATAGTTGCAGATGCATTCCGGATTTACTGTTGGTGACAATGATTGTGTGTTTGTTGCTGGAGAGCAATCAGCGGCTTGCCTGGTCTTGTATGTGTTTGGAGCTTTGATTTGGGACAATGGGGCGAGGAGGGCAAAACAATCAGACAGGTAGGAATCTGGATTCTGGAATGACAACCGGTCGGGTCGTGCCAGCCGAGACGACATTTACGGTTTCCTTGTGCATTCTAATGTAGAACATATGTATCGGGGCGACACATCGCGAATTCGTGATTTGTACGTACCTGGGGGGGCGGCAGAGCACAGCGGCAGCACCGCGGCAGCGGCAGCGGCAACAAGGGCACTCAGCGAGAGATACATGGCGATAGTTTGGATGAACTTCTTGAGTGGTGATGGAGAGATAACTGATGAGGATGTTATACGATTGCTGCGACAGTCCACAGAACAGTTCTTTTCTCGTCACGGAAACCCTCGCTTTTATACATGATCGGCGTGAACATGTGGCATGTCCTTGCGCCCGTTCCGTTCCAACCTCCCTTGCCTTAGATCGTAGCGCGACTCAGTTCGCAGACACACGTACATTCATCACATGTACACATGGCACGCCCCACGTTCTCGTGGAATTTCGGGGATATGTATCGACGTTGAAGTTTGAACAAGTTCAACCCCAGGGTCACTTGGAAAATTACCGACACAAGGCCGGGGCCAGAAAGTAAGACATCGCTTCAGCCCTCACGAGTCACAAGCCATATTGAGCCGAGCGGTCATTGATACCCGTAGATAAACTGAGGGAAAAAAAGACACGGCAACAAACGATAGATCCCACAGGGATGGACTGGACACATAGGGTAGACAATGGCGACTCTCGTCGGCTCTCAAAATCTCTGTGAAAAAGAAAGAACAACTTCTGTACTCAATTCGACTCAACTGGCCCCTCCTTCCCTTCTCAACTACATGAATTATGACGAGAGAACACCTCTCGACAGCCGGTACTTGATCCTTGCGCAAAGAAGATCAAAGTGTACTCGCGTCGGGTTGCCATGATATGACAATACCATCTGAGATCTCGTAGTGCAGCCAGAGCGTCTCGAAAGTCTTTTCAAATTTCCACCATCACAAGCCTGCCCTAAATACCACTTCCAATCATAGACTTCTAAGTTCTCGCCCGAGATGATGTACTTGAAGTCTCTCATTTCACCCCCGGACACTCCCAAGCTGGGGGGACCCTCAAGTGGTACGCGAGTCTCTGATCGTGCGATCGGCAATGATCAATCTCAGAAGGGAGTGAATCGTATGGCCTTTGATGGCGTTTGCCGCAATTCCAGTTTGACGCTCGTCGCTGCACGTACTACTGATTGAGGCAGTTCGATCTAGGGTATCGGATATAGCAGTGATGAGGAAAAACTTGCCAGTCCCTCCAGCGCCATCAGCATGCATAAGTTCGGCGTGCTCGTCGTCAGTTACTGTGGCCTCTGGCTCCTCAACACGTCCGTGGTAGTCATCAGAGTGCTCTGGATGATGCTCCCGACAGTGTTGATAAGCTTCCGCGTACAAATGGAATAGAATCCCATCATCTTGCTTGAGCTGTGTCAAAATGTCGGTGGGGGTGGTGCAGCGTCAGCTTGACTCTCGAGTCTCGCGTAGTCTTCCCGAGTACCATCTGCGTTCTGAAGTAGATCGGGAAGTAGTTGAGGGATGCGTGACTTCGCCGTAGGCCTGGCCGTCTGACATGCCGGTAGGTACTTCGTTCGGGTTGGGAATTGATGGTCTGGACGAGCTCGAAGTACATAAATACCCTGCACAATGAGATCCTCGGACATCAAAATTCCTCGCGACTCGCGATACATACCAATCTTTCCATAAAGCCTAGCTCAAGACTCTCCAATTGGCAATCGCTAATTTGATTTACTGATCAGTTGAAAAGAGCTTTCCCAGAACTGTCGGTCATTACTCCGCTTTCGGTCAATCACTCCATGGCCCCGCGCTTCTTTCATTATCATCACTCCCTCATATTTCACTTGTGAGGTATGTAGATGTTGTTGTTACTTATTGAGATACTTTTTGTGATGGAGGGACGTTTTCGATGAAGTTGCTGTGTCAGGTTGGATTTGCATGTTTCTCTTGCTGTTCTTTTAGTCGCATTCCGTTCCGTTGGTCACCAAGGCATCTGGAGAGATCGCCCGAGACATCCGAAGTTCAACACAAAGGGAGATCAGCGAGGGAGCCCACTGAGCCCTGAGGAAAGGAAAGGAGAGGAAGGAGGACAGTTAGGTTTTTGTCGTGTTTTGAGAACTTATTAGTTCCTGTCGTGAGGATAGTGATTGAGTATTGTTCTATCTTCCCATTTTAGTCTGGTAGATCTTGCCAGATCTTTCAGTTGCTCCTCTCTTGTCTTTTCTCAGTTAGCTGAGATTCTATTCTTCGTCCGTCTGGACATCCGTTTGACCTCTGTTCTGTCCGGGTTTCCACCTTTTTCGGCCTTCTGGAATCCAACCTCTCAGATTTTCGTCAAGTCCCAGAACTTAGGTACCTAGGTACATACATAGAAGGCCAGATTTGGCTTAGCGCAGGAATCCCGTCCACTGAGTCTTGTACGGACTCCGGATTCCGGAGTACCTACATAAGTCGTGAATGTGATCCACTGATCAGACATCTACGGAGTATGTATGTACATATGAGCAGGGCAAGTCCCGAAAATCCCGGCACTGGGCAGATGACCAGGACTCCGGGACTCCGAGACTCCGGCGGCGAACTCTGCGAGTCGGACTGCGACACTCCCCACGGATGCAGGCCCGGCATGAGAGAACTTTTCCAGAAAAATATGCATACATATTGCCCTGGCTCATACGAGGTACCCTAGGTACCTACCAACGTACTCCGTACATACATGAGTACCTACGGAGTAGGAACATGCAGTCATTACAAGGCCCACGTGCCTACGATTCTTGGCACATATGTATGTATGTACATGGTTCATTGTCCATCTCTGTACGGAGTACTCTGTACTCTGTATGTAGACGCACCTACGGAGTAGAAGACGTATGTACTCCCTAAGCGTAGACAAACATACTACGTAGATCTCCGGAAAAGATGCCATGATCATCGGGCCGGCAGGAACGTGATCAAGCTAAACATGTTTCTTAAATTCCCTGGACGATCGATAGACGATCGATAGCATTCCCAGTGAGCATCTCGGTCGTGACACGCGACTCGTCTGTGCTGTCTTGACGAGTGGGCGCAATTTTCATGAGCGAGTCCAAGATAAGATGTCGCGGCCAAGCGGTGTTTGATCTTGGTCAACATCACATGAAGGGCCAACGACCTTCTGCCATTTTCGCTGGAAGAAGAAACCTGCAATATCGTCGAGCGCACCTAAGACGAGAATGCGTGTAAGTGGTTCGTTGCCCGTGCCGCGACATCGAAAGTTGAAACACATCCTTGCCAGTTTCAGAGCCAAACTTGAAATGACACATGGTATTACAGAGTACAAATGAAAATGTCGGATATATGTGGGTATGTCGAGTATATGTGCTTTACTTCCCGCTTCATCAGTCCTCCAAGTCTTCACTCCCTATATTACCTCGACTTCTTCCTACCCTGCTCCTCAAGATAGAGCACCCCGCTGTGCGTTTCCCTCGCCAACTGCTGCTTCTCATCTTGTTCTACATCCTGCAGCTCGGCATCCTTGTTGCCGTAGATACCAATCATGTACCACGGCAGGTCGAACAGGCGGTCCATGCTCTCCAGACTCCGCCCACTGGTCTCTGGAACGGAGAACCACACCCAGAATCCCCCGATGATGGTGACGACAGCGAAACAAAAAAAAGTGCCCTGGGGCGAAATACCACCGTCACTGACGGGGAGGAGCATGTTGGGCACAGCCCGTGTGTTTCCGTACTGATTTGCAAAGTGAAGAGTCATGGCCGACGAGGTGGCCAAGGCTCGGATGCGAAGGGGAAATAGCTCCGCGGTGAGCAGGTACTGCATAGAGTTCCAGCCTAGGGCCCAGCCACAACCGGAGAGATAAATCATGGCGATGGCACCGCGGCTGGCAGCAAATTGCCAAGGGGGCAAGCCAGCGGCCGACTTCAAGCTCACATCGGGTACTGCGGACAAGAAGGCGGCTATGTAAATCATGGAGATGGCCTGTAGGACGATGCCGGTTAGGAGCGCGCGCTTACGGCCAATGACGTCGACTAGGAAGAGGGCGCATGAGAGCGATGCGACGAGCTTGACGATGCCAAAGACAGCCGTGATCAGGAGGCCCTCTTCTTCGCCGTGGATTCCGAGGATCTTGAACAAATCGACCGCATACAGCGTGATGGAGCCGGCGCCGGACCACTGCGAAAGCAGCTGCACCATGATTGCCATGTACACGCGGTACAGATTGCTCTTCACAACAAACATCTCCTTGATCTTGTTGGCCCAGCCCATACCCCTGGTGGCCTCGATTTCATTGTCAAGAGTAGCCTGAATGTCAGATATTTGACGCACGACATACTCGCTCTCGGCGGGCTGTTGGCACAAGCGAGCCAAGACACTGGTAGCCTTTCGGATTTTGCCTCGCTTGACGAGGAATCGCGGCGACTCAGACTGGACAAACATGAGCAGGAAAATGATGCTTGCCATGATGATGTGTAGGCTCGAAGGGACTAGCCACTGCGTATTGCTGGAGTTGGAGATGTGCAGCTTAGCTCCATAGTTGGTAAAGTAGGCCAAAACAATGCCGATGTAGACGGCGCCGGTGAAGAAACACGTGCAGAGACCTCGAACGGACGCTGGGGCGACTTCGGCGATGTATATCGGTCTTGAAACAAGTTAGCCTTGCGCATATTTCAAATAATATGGCGATATACTCAAGGCCAGGGTTAAAGTTTGAATTGACAAAAATGAAAATCCTCACCCCACGACAGGGGTCTGTCCTACCCCCAAACCCGCGATGAATCTCCCCGCATAGACGGCCCCGAGGTTACCATGGATGCCACCAATCATGAAGATTAGTATTCCGATCACCCACAGCACGCAGAGGACGCGCGTGGCCACGATGCGACCAATGCGATCACAAATAAAAAAAGCTCTGTGCAGAAAGCACACAAAGTCAGTGACTCAATAAACCTCTTGCTGCGGAAGAATGACAGTGCGAGCCGCAGATGTTGGCAGGGATATACATGACCTTGCAAAACATGTGTCATGGAAATTTGAAAGCAACAACTGAAAGATGCAAGCCACCGGAAAGCAAACTCACATGAGTGCGCCAGGAACGGAACCTATTTGCACCACTGCTGACACATTCGCCTTGATGTTCGCTTTCTCTACCATGGAGTAGGACGCATATTTGATAGAGGCTTGAAATTTCGCCGAATTAAAGGCACCAGTGATGAGCCCTTCGTCGATGCCGCGGGCGGCGCCCAGAAGACCAAAGGAGACAACGGCGAACCAGAGACGCCAGTTGAAGACTCCTTGGGGCTCGCCCAGGTTTTTGAGCCGAAAGATGTTAACTGGCTTCTTGACGCCGCCTGCCATGGCGAGGGATTTCCGTCGGTATTGTCAGAGGGCCTTGGATTTAGGCGTCCAATATTGATTTTCTGTGCATGCGAGTGAGTGCGCGTGGTCCCGATACAATGGAGTAGCGCAGATTGCCGATAAAGACCTCTTCACAAGAAACAGCTTTGTTTGCAGACGAGAGGACAGAGTCGCTCGTCGCTGAGTGAGTCAGTGTCACGGAGGTCTCCTTTTAAAGACTTTAGACATTTGCAATGGGGGGGAAGGGGGGGTGAGAACGACCAAGTCTGGTACTGGAGAGTCAAGGATTATGATGTTGCTATTGATAGGACCACCACTGCGGTAGAAGACCTGATGGAGTCCCAACCCGTGCAGCCACTCCGAGGCGGATTCCTTGTCGGCTCCTTCCCTTCACCTGCATCTCGTACGGTAGGCGCAATATCGCTTGGTTACAAATCATGCATCACAATGAACTTGTCCATTGACTGCTGGGTTTGTATTCGCATTGTTTCTGAAAACGTAGGCGTCGCGAAGGGCTGGGCCGAGGTCGCTTCGCGCGGTAGCAGACTTCGATTGGCAACTCCATGTGCGTGTGACAACCAATTTCTGCCAGGCTTCTGTTCTTCACGAAGCAAAAGCATCACTTTCGACGAGCCGAGGGGCGCCGAGTGCCAAGTTGTGAGGATTTTGGCCCACGACTATCCTCCATCCACAGTTTGGCGGAGAATTTGCGACCAAAACACAACATCTCATCTTTCATATCCAAGCGCGATATTTTTGGTACGTCATCGTGCCTTCTTTTGTTCCTTGCGGTGTTACGAATGCAGTTGAGGTTGAAGGTCCGTGGAACAGCGTATGCCCGCCGAGAGCGCTCACCGGCCATTCTACCTTCTCTTCTCGCCCACGTTGCCGGCTACCTAGCATTAAGACGACGAATTCTCTGGACCGTACCATTGATAAATTTCGCTGTCTCGCCATCTTGCCCTATCTGGTCCTGTCAACCCCCACATCCCGCGGCTTGAAAATCGTTATATCATATTGTTTCACAGGCTGGAAAGCATCAATAGAGCCAGAAAGGTCATGACAGAGAGGCTGGGAAGAAAAGACAGGCGCTCGTCGTCATCCTCAACAGGGCACCACTTCTGAATCTTCTCTGATGAGGCAGAAAACTCCCGGCTCGACTTCCCGAACTGCTTGGTCGCAAGCTTGGTCGACATCGTGATGGCCGCAGCCGTGCAGCACGGATGACTATTGCTTAGATCCCGTTGTGTACATATTAGCATACACGCCAACAAACGTTGTGAGCGTACCGCAAGCCGAGACGGGGCCCTCATGGACCATGATAGTCGCCCGACATTGCTGCATAGGTACCTGTCTATGTACGAACACTCCACATTCGTACATTGCTGGCGTTCCATCGACCCCCCTAGAAGTTCACAAGGGCTGAAAGATAAATTCTCCGGTTTTTCGGTCATCCCACGAGGACACCATGGAGAATACGGATAGAACCGGGCATGTTCGCATACCCACGGCACGGGCGCAACGCGCCAAGCAAATCATGCGGGGCCGTTGGGTGTCCCCAAGTCGACCGAATGCGAAGTCGATTCGAGTTTCGAAGTTTCTCATGGAGACGGAGTAAAATGTGCATCGCAATCGGTTGCTCGTTATTGTTACTTAACGCCTTGGCTTATGCGATCGGAATTTACCGCTGACGCGGTGAAAGAAAACACTGTGGCTTCTCATAATTTCCTGCGGTCTTCCCTGGCTCTGAGACGCAGCCATGTACGCCTCATCCCGCCCCCTGAGCTCAATTCCCTTGCTTCAAGCATCGATTGCCGCGGCCTATGACTTTGCTGCAAATCGACTTTGGAGTGAACGCAGAAGAACTTGGCAGCACCATACTCCGTAAAAGGCGCGGAATTCGCATCCGGATATGTACAAGAATTGACGGAGGTGATGTCATTGTGATGTGTCTTGACTCTTGATGCACCGTGATGTGCTCTTGGACACTAGTCCCCTGTCAAGCTCCTTCGCGCCGTAGTCAAGAGTTAACGTCCAGATATTGTCTGGCAGAGGTTGGATTTCGAATCGAGCATGCGAGCTGGCATTCGGTTTCTGCCCAAGTAGGTAGGCGCAAGCGGCCTGCGACTCAAATCACCGGATGCCGTACATACTCTGTAGCAAGGGTGAATATAGGGGCGATGTTCCGTCGACGGCGGAGTTGGCACAAGACGCATAAGGCCCGGGAGTGTATAAGGGTGAGAAAAGAGGTTTAGGGGTAAGTACATCCCTGATCTTCGATTCTTTATCCTACATCACGCGTCTGGATGGTTTTTAATTTAAGGGGTCGCAGGGGTATCTCTGAGTTTGGATTCAAACGCGCGATGTCCTTTTTGGGGCTGCTGGTCACCTACTCCGACTCTGTACATGCATACTCTATGTACAAATACATACATACTTCGTATTGCCTAATAGCATAATTGAGAAATTAAGCCATGCTGGTCAGAAGCCGCATCACGTGACGGCTGTAACCCACTCTTGCTCAATCAGTCAACAAAGTGAACACTGAACAAGGCCGTAAGCCCCGGATTCCGCAACTCCCGCACATCGATTTAGCTCCGGCAGCTGTCGCTATCTTTAGATCGAGTCTCTGCGAGGGCAAGGGCACCTGCGAAGCTAGTCCGCGGAGATCATGACCGGAGTTTGCCATCTTTCGATATCCCCAGGCTGTGAGGCATAAAAGGGGAAAAAGTCGAAGACACTACATACAAGCCGTTTACGAGAGGTGCAACTTAGAAGCCCCATAGAGTCACATTGGCACCGTAAAAAGCCCTCCGCGACAGACAATTCTGTAATGAGCAAATGTCTTCGACAGTACGATTCTTGTTCGGCCTGTTTCCTAACGCCAAAGTACCTGACCCCCTTCATTTCGATACGGGCACCATGAAAACATCAATGCTTATGACCTATGGTATCTACTATCTGCGGATTTAGATAGCTTCTTTACGATCTGGCGGCTACTCTACGAAAACTGGCATTGCTATTTCGGAGTCGAGCTTTCTCACCCTCTGTTGAAGCTCCTTGCGCCCGCATGTATGAGGCACTAGGTATTTTGTTAGGGCCATTCTGACCTCACATCAGCCCCGCCAGGCTCCAGCCACCTCTCTGTCAAATCTGCGAGCTGACAACTTTGAACTGACTAGCTCAACTGCCACAGTGACGCTGATGGTGAAGAGTTGGAGTTTCAAGGCCGAAGCATAGGGCATTCATCGTGCTGGAGTTCAGCAAAAACACACACTCCGGGAAGCTATGTACATCGGATGAAGCGTACACAGCTTGGAGCACCTCTGCCACCTCAGTGTACTGTTTTCAGTGAAACTGGAACTCTACATACTCTGGAGGGGGGGCGTAGACTGTAGTACTGTATGCCCACAGCTGCTGGGACAGTAGGTATGTAGGTGCCGACCGGCATGGATGCTGGACGAGCGTATAATACGGTACACTTAGTGCTGGTGCTATTAGTCCGTTGATCGCAAGGCAATTCCAAAAGGCGAAGGACCTTCAAGTACGGCATATGTTGACTGAGGCTGCACTGCTGCACCCCTAACGATTTCGCACCAGCGGCACCCAGTGGCCAGTGACCAGCTGTTGTCAATCCTGGTCTTATTACTCGATTGCCGAAGAACAAGAAAAAGGTCACAGATATCGATAAAGAGATCTTCAAAACTTACCAGCATTCATCACAGAGATCTGAAAACAAGTGCGTGCAGAATTTTGGAGCTGTCAAAAGTGACTATCCTCCCGGAAGAGACGCACTTGATGAGCCTAGTGTGGCAAGCAGTCTTCCAGGAACTGTCCTGGGAGCTAGTTTCTGAGCTTGACGTGACATGTCTCTCTTCGAAAAGAGTTACCACTTCGCAGCACAAACCAATGGCCCCGGTGGCGCTACAATCAATGACGTCCAGAGTTAAATTTCGGCCTTTGGAATTCAATACCTGCCGGCATCGGTCTCACTATTCACAGGCTTGGTGTTGTTGGCGGATATCTCATGGTGAAACATCGAGGTAAGCCCACGCACTGGAGGATAGCCCGGAGTCTGTCCATCATCATGCCAAACTTAGCTCAAACCAGCAGTTATATCTGGCATTTCCGGTCGGGCACAGGAGACTCTCATTGCTCAGGAAAACGAGTCTTACAGAGTAGGTAGGTATAGCGAAAAGAACTACCTAGGTACTGATCGGTTTATTGTGCTCCGTCCGTAAGGATCACGGCGTTTCATCAACGTACCTAGTACCTATAGGTGGGGTACCCTCCTGTTTCTTAGTCACGAAGAAACGGACTGCGTCGTCAATGAAGCGCAGGTTGTCGCTCCGACGATGTACGGAGTAGTAAGTACATGCTCCGTAGTACGTACTCTGTATTGTAATTGGGACTCCATGCGCAATTGACGGCCCAGCCCGTTTTGTCGTGACCAAGAAATGGGAGTGTTACCCACCCATATTGAAGTACCTAATTTTTTTTCTGTCGAAGGGTATTGTTCTCGGATTTCCGCCCCCGTTTGGGTTGCGCCCACGAGTAATCTGTCACAGATAAATTATTCCTCCGTTAACCCAGCACTTATTCTGATTGAGAATCCATAAATTTTGCTACATATGAAGCTCGATTTTCTTGTGTCAGCAATTTAAATCTCTAGTCTTGCCTACCGGCTATTTTGAGCAACTTTTGGTGAGATTCAGGTTCCTCTAATTGAACGGCGCAACTAACACGGCTTGACTCGTGGCACAAAATTTAAAGAAGAGCAAACTAGGTATGTACGCCAAGACCTTTGCAACATCAATTCAAAGAGACACTCTTCTAAGCTACTGTAGCAGCTAAAGACTCAGAGGAACCGGGGCACGGAGTCAATAAGAGAATGGTGTCGCAAGCATTGCCAAGCTTGTACGAACACAACGCTGCGAAAGACTGGAAGAAGATCTTATGAACCGGGCAGCGAGGAACATGGTTTCGTCTCAGATGTCCAACGGTTGTTGTTTTGCTCGTTATGTGTACTTATTCCCGCAACTTTCTACACTATCGACCTCTCGCTCAGCTTTTTTCCCAACATAAATCACCTCCTCATGTGTCTCCCTCTCCAGCTGCTGCTTCTCATCTTGCTCTACATCCTGCCTGTCGGCATCCTTATTACCGTAAAGACCGACCTTGTACCAAGGCAGATCGAACAGGCGGTCCATGCTCTCCAAGCTCCGCCCACTGGTCTCGGGAACGGACAACCACACCCAGAATCCACCGAGGATCGTCACAGCAGAAAAGCACCAGAACGTGCCCTGGGGGGAGATGCCGCCTTGACCGACGGGGAGGAGCATGTTCGGGACAGCGCGGGTGTTTCCATATTGATTCGCAAAGTGCAGAGTCATGGCCCATGAAGTGGCCAGGGCACGGATGCGCAGGGGGAACAGCTCCGCGGTGAGCAGGTACTGCATGGAATTCCAGCCCAGCGCCCAGCCGCAGCCGGAAATGTAAATCATGACGATGGCGCCGCGGCTGGCAGCAAGTTGTGAGGTGGTCATGACCATATCCGAATTTTCGCTCAGCCCCGGCACTGTGGTCAAGAAGGCGGCCACGTAAATCATAGAGACGCCCTGTAGGACGATGCCGGTGAGGAGCGCGCGCTTCCGTCCAATGACGTCGACAAGGAAGAGAGCGCACGCGAGTGCTGCGACGAATTTTATGATGCCAAAGACGGCCGTAACCAGAAGGCCCTCTTCTGAGCCACGGATTCCTAGAAGTTTGAACAAATCGACCGCGTATAACGTGATGGAGCCCGCTCCCGACCACTGAGATAGAAGCTGCACCATGGTGGCCATGTAAACGCGGTATAGGTTGCTCTTGTTCAGAAACATCTCCTTCAGCTTGCCGGCCCAGCCTACACCCCGGGTTGCCTCGAGTTCATGGTCCAGCGCAGCCTGGATTTCGGAAATCTGCTGCACGACATACTCGCTATCCTCGGGTTGTTGGCGCAAGCGAGCCAAGACTCTGGTAGCCTCTTGCCTCTTGCCCTGCTTGACGAGATATCGCGGCGACTCGAACTGAGCGAACATGAGCAGGTAGATGATGCCTGCCATGATGATGTGAAGGCTCGAAGGGACTAGCCATTGATTATGACTGGAATTGGGGATGTGTAGCTTGGCGCCATAGTTGGTGAAGTAGGCCAAAACAATGCCAATGTAGACGGCGCCGGTGAAGAAACACGTACAGAGACCTCGTATAGACGCAGGGGCGACTTCGGCAATGTAGATGGGTCTGTATCAAAACTGTTTATTAGCCAGCGGATAATGCAAGAATGGAGGCCATACTCAATCTCAAGGACAGGGTCAAGATTTTCAGGACCAGAATGCCAAAATCGGAAAGAACTTACCCCACTACAGGGGTCTGTCCTACCCCCAGACCTGTGATGAATCTGCCTGCATAGATGGCACCGAGGTCACCATGAGCTCCGCCAATCATGAAGATTATAGTTCCGACGATCCACAGCACGCAGAGGACGCGCGTGGCCATGATGCGGCCAATTCGATCACAGACAACAAAGGCTCTGAATGCAAGTCAGTGACACAGAAATTCCCTCTAGTATATACGTACATATTCCGGAAAAATGACAGTAGATAAGTGTTCCGGGAGAATGACAGTGCTAGCCGCGGATAGACATGGGCAGGGATCGACATGACTTGTGTCATGGACATCCGAAAGGGGTAACTGGAGAAAGTAGGTAGAACGACAAGGATACCAACTCACATGAGTGCGCCAGCGACAGATCCTATTTGCACCATGGCCGATACATTCGCCTTGATGTTGGCCTTTTCCACGACCGAGTAGGACGCATATCGAATAGAAGCTTGAAAGTCTGCCGAATTAAAAGCACCGGTGATGAGACCTTCGTCGATTCCTCGGGCAGCTCCTAAAAGACCGAATGAGATGACGGCAAACCATAGACGCCAGTTGAAGACGCCCTGAGGTTCGCCCACATTCTTGAGGCGAAAGATGTTGACTGGCTTCTTGACGCCACCTGCCATGGTGAGGGATTTCGGTCGGTATCGGGAGATGCTGATGGGGTTTGGCGCCTACTATCGATTTGCTGGGTGAGTGCGTGATCTTTGATGCAACGAAGTAGCACAAGACTCAAATGTAGGTATGTATGAAAACACCACTTCGCAAGCCACGGGTTTGTTGTAGAGGAGAGGACAGAGGCAGTCAGTCATCAGTGCCACGAAGGGCCCCGTCTACCTTTTAAAGCTTCGGAGATTTTGAAATGGGACTCGGGAGATGAGAAAAGCCCCATGTCCGAGGATACCTAGTAGCCTGTAGAGTAAGTATGATAAATTCCCGATTCGTAACGGTACCGCCACGACGGGAGTCGATTCCTTGTTGCCTCCGCATGGCAGGCGCAATATCCCTGAATTCCTGCCATAGATTACGAAATAACGTGTCCAATAGGAATTGGCATTGCCGTAACTAAAAGCCGTGGACGTGGCGGAGGGCTGGCCCGAGGTTGCATCACGCGAGCACCTATCTTCAACCGACTACCTACTCCGTATGTTGTATATACACCACGTGCGGGGTTGGGGTTGGGCGAGAAGTTAGAGCCTTTTGGCGATGCGGTTGTGGCAAATCGAGACTAAACCGGACTCCGCTGACACGAAGTACATTGATCGGGATCTTGCTGCTGAAAGGTCGATGTTTGACATGTTTCAGTTCATCACGAATCATGCGCGTAAGTTTCAACGAGGTGATAGGTCCGTGGCGGCGCCGCGAGCCAAGCGGGAGGCTCATGGCCGTTTGCCCTCAACCATCCTCCATCGCATTTGATCTTCACATCTGGTCCGTCTGGCGTGGTCTTTGTGGCCCATCGCAACGTCAAATCGCGGCAAATGCGGCAAGTTAGGTATTGTGCCGTCTTGGTTTCTCGGTGCTCTCAAACGCAGTTGAGGCCGAAGATCCGTGGAAGTGCATCCATCCACTGACAATGCTACTCTGCTCGGCGCAGGGTTGCCGACTGACTTGAGATGGCAGATGCGTTGATGGATGTAGAAGTATCTCACAACCAAACTTGTGCGGGAGTGTACTTCTATCCTTTCTCATCCCAAACAAGTCGGGGACCCGCTTACATCATCGTGTAAGTACATATGTACCTAACCTCCTAATGTGAGAATCCAGAGTACCTAGCCGCATTCTCGCAAACATGCAGGGAAACATGCAGGGCGATCGCATCCCGGTTTCTCTCATGAGCGCTTATTAGTATCTTGCCCGTTGAAGCCGTGTATTCGTTCAGAGGCTGCAAAGTGCGGGCGACAGATGCACTGGACCGTTGCCATTTGCTCAACATCGTTGTCTCAATCATCTTGCCTTATCTGGTCATCCCCACATCCCTCGGCTTGGAGATCGTTGAACTTCATTGTTCCAACTTCCCAGGCTGGAAACTTGACAATTGCGCTAGCAAAGCCACAGGTCGGGAGGAGAAGAGTTATTTAGTGCATACATAGTTCGACCGCGGGGTATGGTTCATCGGTTACATAGGTACCAATGGTACCTATAACTTCTAGTACGATTTCTATCGGCTGGGGACTCGCTGTTGATTAGCATACGCGCCATCAAACCTTATGAACAATGAAGCGTACAGCGCGAGGCGAATCGGAGTAGGCACTACAGGTACATACCTATGTAGTAGTAGTAGTGCCTTGGCATCGCTGTAACCTGTTACATAGCCCGGCCCCGAAGCCGACACAAGAGAACTCACAAGATTCGACAGATCAACTTTCTTCTAT
This sequence comes from Claviceps spartinae, assembly GCA_018360215.1. Lineage (NCBI taxonomy): Eukaryota > Fungi > Ascomycota > Sordariomycetes > Hypocreales > Clavicipitaceae > Claviceps > Claviceps spartinae. The sequence goes on from SRPX01000045.1 coordinate 71,158, forward strand.
CATTCAAACATTTTGCGAGGCTCATTTCCGTATGATCGCTGCCCATGGCACGGGGGCATATTGCACCACGCAAACTTAGGTAGTAGGCCGTTGATTGTTCAAATAGCGGACGCGAATTAACCGGATCGATTCAAGGTTTTGAAAGGTCCTCACGAATGAATGTACATCACAATTGGATTGTTCAGATTACTGGATGCCGTTCCCACACAATGGCTAAAGCACCGCGACTTCACATATTTGCGCGACATTCCTCTCGGCTCGGGGAAGCAGCGCTCGCCCCTGGTTTCGAGGCACCTTTTTCAAGCCTCAACTGCATTGCAATCGAATTTGAGTTTGATCGATTCGATCGCAGAAAAACTGAGCAGCGTGATCCTAGCAACTGAATATGGGCCATTGTGGCGGATGTGATGTCATCGTGATGTTACTGTGATGCCACCGTGATGCTCGCGCAGATATTATTTGGCAAACCTGGACTGCTGCCTGCCACGGTTCGATCGTGTACATACAATCGATCCACGACTCAACGGCACAGTCGTACTTAGCGAGGGCGAGTATAAGAGAATATGCGCATAGAAAATGACAGAGGAGGTTGAGTTTTCACCCCTGACCTTCATGCTATACATGCGCTGGAGTGCAATTGAAGGGGTCATGCGTTCTGAACCTGGGGCAATGGCGCAAATGCACCCTCTTTGGCTACTGCACCTGCAGGCGACTCGTCAACAGGAGCACTGGGTGTAAGCGAATTTCTATCCGACTATATGCATGATTGGCGATGGAAATATGCTTCGTGTCAATTCACCTCGCTCTTCAAGCGCCAGCTGAGCACGCGCCTGAGCGCTTTCGGTCAAAGACCATATCGTCGCAGATTGCAATAGGGAGTGGTGCGGCGCCGGCATCGGCACATGTCTCGAATCTAGCATGGCAGTTTACTTCGTCTTCTTCTTGACGCCGAGTTTATAATCTGTCCAATACTGCGCCCAGACCTTGTATTCGTCACGCGTCCCCCGAAACTGAAAGGGAACTTGAATTATATCCTGAAAGCCCTCCTCTGTGCTGGGTTCTTGAAAGTCCTTATCGAAGCTAATCCACGCCAGTGCGGGCAGGATTTTTCTCGTCATGCTATCGTCATCTGCTGAGAGACTTTTGTTGAGAACGCGTACTGCGTCGTTATGTTTGCAGACGGCGAAGGTGGTTTGAAACCAAATGCATCGGATGGGCACCTTTGCCTCTTTGGCTAGTGCTACCCAAGCCTCTCTAGTCTTTATGCTGCGATTTGTATTGTCTGAAGGTAGATGTCAGTCTCAATTGCGGATCATCACTTATAATTCCATGTTGACGTTTCTTGTCGGAGACAGGAGAATTACCTATAACGACGGATTTTCCTTGAGAGAGCAGATCCTTGGCATGCGTCACACATTTCGGTAGAGTCCCCAACGTGTCCTGGTTTACTCTCTGATAGCCCAAATGTGAAAGACGCTTCTTGAAAAACGTGCTCTTCCCCGAGCCCGGCCGTCCAAGAAAAAGTATCATGTCCTGCTCTTCGTTTTGCTTAAACTCAAAACCTGGAGTCCCCTCAGACTCTACTGCTTCCTCATAAGGAAAGTCATCGAGGTCGAATTCTCGAGCAAACTTGGCTTCTCGCGGGTCTCGGCCCTCGAAATATGCTTCGGGCGTTGTAAAAGATAGCCCGACGTTTTTGGCAAAGTCTCTGTCAGAGGAGCTAAAGTCTGCTGGGCCTTCAGGACCGGCCGATCGGCCCGCAGCATCTCCAACAAAGAAGCTCTTCACCAAGTTGACTTCGCCTCGAGATACATCGTAGTCGTCGCAGACTACGTCCCAGATTCCAGTCCTGGGCTTTCGAAATATGTCATTCTCGGATGCAGCGTATATACTGGTGGGGATATCCAGCTCCTCGAGGATTGCCGAGCATTTCTCTTTGAACGCCGTGGCTCTTTTGCGCTTTCCTGGATTGGACTTTGCATCGGGTTGGTGTTCTAGAGATATTCCGCCCTGATTGGATACTATGATGACCTGATAGTCTTTTTGCATGTGCAATGCGCGCAAGACTCCAGGGACATCATCGTTCCACCACTTCCAGTCTCCCGACGTCGAGGCGTGCTTGACTCCGGAGCGGGTCTTTATCAGGGTCCCATCGAGATCGAAAACCGCGAATTTGGTTCGAGGTGGCTGCCGATTATCATAGTTCTTTGGCTGATAGCGACCGACCAGCAGTGTAGGTGGGACGTCGTCGGTTTGGCTACGCGTTGTCCAAGTCGTCGGAGAGGGGGCTTTCTGTGAAGTCGGAAGGAAGAAGTTGGCCTTTTTGCTATCTTTCAATTCAATTAGTTTTTTATTCCGCATTTTCGGTAAACATTCTCTTGATACAAGGATCGAACGTACTGGTGACGCCCTCGTTCAGCCGCTTAACGGGGTTTGGTGCAGGCGAAATGGACCGATCACTGAGCTTTCGCTTGCCAAGGGAATTTGCGGATGCCATGACCAGTCTGCCGACTTTGCAATGATTCATGCCGATTTGGCAGTCAATTGATTGTTCAAGGTGTGTTGTTCAAGGTGTGTTGGCAGCGTCGTTCATTCGTGCAGCTTTATCTCTCCATACATGTAGCTTTGCAGCGATGACGACGCGAATCCTTGGTGGGATTCAACGCGAGGTCACGTGGGTCATGACTGGTGAAGGCAGCCCTTCAACCGTCGATCAAAGTCGAGGAAGCAGAGCATGAACACGGAAACCATGGCCTACAACTGATGCCCATTCGCCGCGCAACGGCCTATCTAGGTACACGGCCACTGTTGAATAAGAAAGCATTGTAAGGATAGAGCACCGTCTCGGATTCTGTGCGGGCAGCTCGTCTTTGCTCGTCGCATCCCGTCCCCAGGGCACTCAGGGACAAGATATCTGCGCTCCAAGATGCACGAGCTCTTTCTGACAGCCTTTGTCGAGGACAAGGACTTCAACGCAGCATGTGCGGTCCTTGGCGGCTTCTGCGCCATGTCGCCGTGGGAAACAGTAAACCGGGTGCTCTACTTCCAAGGCCCCCCACGGCCATCAGGCATCACGAATCAATCATCCATTGACAAACCCATGCGCAAAGACGCGGCGTTCCTGTGGAAGGATCTCCACCAGAGCCTCAGTCGACAATCGTGTATTCTCCAGGCCAGATATGAAGTCCTCAAGGATCGCGACATGGGCCCATCCGCCACACCTACAGATCTGAACGCTATGCCGGGCGTGCTGAGATTCGCAGATTTTCCCGATCCCCCTCACGGGCGGCCGTTGATTACGCAACGCAAGATTGTGGAAATTTGGGAGCAGAAGAAGCTGCCCTCTATTCTGCGGGAAAACAACTACCGGTAAAGACGGCCTCTACCCACCATCATGCACACCACGGCTTCGTAGCTGGCACTGACTTTTCGGCTTCTTGCCACTCAGATTTAAGACAGAGACTGTGGAAGAAAACCACAGGTTCTTTCGGGATGATGTAGAGTTTTGCCTCACCCGACACTATTTTGTCAGGGGCATTTCGAACTACACGTCTTTGGAGCACAGGGGCGATCAGCAACCGACTCCGCTGGCTGCCCTTCCGGCATGGGATGCTGTGACACCGGTTGACGCACAGAATCGCTGGGTTCTCTTCGTCAAGGTTCATGTCATACAGGACAATAAACCGGATGAAATCCGAAAGGTCCAGGATCAGCTCATGTCCGTTCGCGGAGAGCTTGAAAATGCCTTTGACTTTAAAACGATTGACCGCAAGGTCCATGATACTCGTATCTCTCAGCAACAACAGGGTATACAAGCATTGCCTCAAAAGGTCATACTAGGCAAGACTTGAGTATACATGAGGGGCTTTTCCTCCTGACCACTGTTCGTATGTATATATCCTTTCCATGAGTTATGCTTGTCTAGAATTGCACATTGCGGAGTTTTCACTACCCGAGAGATCTATACCACGGTAGCAGACTCACTGAAATAGACTTGTTCATGCTTTCTGATCCCGTCACATATCTCATGTCACTATGTCTTTCCTTGGGAATCTGCCGCTACGAGGGAATGGTTGCTCATCCTTTGGCACTATGCTTTTTATGCAGATCAGTTGGCAGTTCTTGCAGGCTCTTCACCACACCAGACCACACAATTCGCTTCGCGTGCCTCAGACAGTCGGCCCATTCATGATACAAACTCTTGATTTGGGGACAGCGAGATGACTCAAGGGAGAACGGTGATCCGGTGTAGAGCCCAACTGCCGACGGTCCGGCGAAGGATGATGGATGATTGATGATGGCTATTCGGCTCACAACCTCACAATCCGCTTGAACCCGACTATCTGATGTTGCGACTACGATTCGGTACCACCTTGCTCGTCTCGAAGAGAGTCTCGACATACATGCTGTGTAACTACATGGGGCAGGGAGGCATGTAAGCTCGGGACAACATTCACTGTCATTAGGAGCATCATCTGAAGCATCGGCATGCATACATTGAACAAAGCATACGGTCGAAGCACTGAAGCTGTCCTTCCCGATCTAATGATCACGCTGCCACAAATCGTCGTGACTACTACTATTTTTATCGTCAAATGACAGCTCGCCTCAAGTCAAACGGCATTGTGATCTCCGTCGGCGGCTTCATCCTGTAACATACACTAGAGCAGGAGTTGCACCTCGATCGTGCAGATGATAGATTTCCTTCAATGCCGTCGGGGGCGCCAGTGTGTTTTGAAGTGTCGATACGACGGTGCGCAAGGGTCTAGAGCCGTTTCGTGATGATTGAGGAACGACAAAGTAGGGAACAAGAATCAAAGTGCATTTATGTGTACGGCACGAAGCGATGACCACGGTCACGCTGTACTTTCATTTGGAATTTCGACTACACATGACATTGTCTCGGCTACACGATCTATTCAGGGGCCTCATTCATCATAATTCCTCGTCTCTGCTTGGCCTACTTGTCGGTCTCGTCTTTTGCCGCACGTGAGCTGCTGTGAAGGCGTCTCGTGAGGTCAATGTATATGCACCATGTCTCTCATGGGCATATCTCCATGCTACAGATATGGCAACAGGAAACAACACGAAACAACGGGGGAGTTCGTGTACTTCCCCGCGATTCACAGCCCGATAGTCACTGGCCTTTGTCATGGTCGCGCGAAGTCAGAAAGCATCGTCATCGAGACGTGCCGATGTCGTGTGTATGTAGCATATTCGCATGTACGACTGCAGGCATGTGCACATGTCTGTGTCAGATTCAGATACACCGCAAAGTTGGCCACACCGGCGACAGTCACGAACTAGCCGCAAAGCGTGTATACTTACGCGCATGTACACGGGAGTATAGACCTTGTAAAGAATCAAAGTCGGATGAACCCCGAACTTGGTCACCAAATGGCGATCAAATCCAGAATCGTAAGCACAGCATCTACTTGCAATACATAAAAACACAGATCTTCCTATGTCATGACAGGAACAGTAACAGATCGTGAGGATCCCTATGCGCAAAGATAGTGACAAGCTAGCATTTGAAATATGTAGCTCATCATGAGTAAAAGGCTTGCGAGAAAGTCTAGCTAGCGTAACATATAAATAGATATGCACTTGCAAGTCCATCTGCCTCCGGCGCTCCGCCGCCTCACCGCTCAAGGCGATGCTCAAGCCAAGTCCACTATCCGTCTATCGTCCCGCCCACAATCACCATCATTGATCTTCTGCTTTTCCCGCAGCGAGCGACCCAACACGCAAATCTGTGCAAACGGTTCGATATCATTGAGGTCCCCCGAGCCATGTCACACGACGAAGTGGACATTGGAGTTATGAGTTTTTTTTCCTAGGTACCTTATTATTAGGTATCCCCCCGCCTCCGACTCACCGGAAAGACGGTCTATCCATACATCTCCGCGCGCCAGGCAGAGAGATCTCATTCACGTACATACTGCCAAGCGAATAAAAGATTTCGGCTCCAGATGGCAGAACTCCCGTGCATGATTCCATGACGCGGCTGTTCCAATGTTCCAATTTCTCAATGGGCCTGTTCTTCCAGCCATGATGACGCGCATACGGGGTAGACTATAGTATTCCACTTTTCTTCATCGTAAGAAGGAATGAGGTAGAATCAGAAAGCAGAGGAAAGTATGTATGTACATACACGTACGGGGTGATTATGTATGTACTGATAGCAGATATATGTGCATAGGGAGTATGTGCATACCTACATATGTACCTCATAAGAATCGAATGCGGAGGTCTGGTACTGAGTCCTGCCGGGGACGTACAAGACATGTACTCTGCGGAATACAATACGACGCAATAGATACACAAATGAGTCTGACGCACAAAACAAATGTACGATGTACAAGAAACAAAGAAATGCAAAGTACATACCGGTCGGTATTGGCCAGAGAAACAATCCAGCCGACAAAGCAAGAAAAGCACAAGGAAAAGACACACAAACCAAACAAGCCCAAAATGTGAAACACAAAACTCGAACCAAGAATGCACTTGTCACCCCAGGAACCGACTCCCCGGACGTAACACGGCCACGATTCGTGGCCTCACCGAACGACCCCCTTGGACCTTGGTCCCTTGCCCGCCGTTCTTCAATCCCCTGCCCATACATAACTGCATTAACGAATCGACAGCGTATGTACCGGACGGGGATCGGGAACGGGGGATCTCCCCGCCTGTCGTGCTAGGGAGCGGATATGTATGTACCTAGCAAGGCTAGCAGTGCTCGATGATGGGAGGGGCCGGAGGGCTGATCCGCTGGGTGGTACATATGTATTTACGGACCGGGAACCCCCCCTTTTGGGGTTAATTTGGTGGCGATTGAGGCGGCGAGAAGGCAATTGCCGCGCGTCTCTGTCAGGGCATCGCTTCGTGGAGGAAGTATGTACTAGGTACCTAGTGTAGGTAGACCCGGGAGTCGGGACACATCTACAGTTGGCCTGCACATAGGTATTGAGTCGTTGACACACAAAGATACATATGTACTCACACAATTTCACCTGTGACCACACGACACAACGCAAAACACAAGTATACTGGAGTCTGTACAGAGAGTCCAGACTCCAAAGACCACAAACACACCACCACAAGCATCATGAGTTCTGATTCATGGTACAAGATGCACAAAATACCCCCTGCATTCCCAGCCACAGCATCACAACACAGCCTCTTCCCTCTCCAGTATCGCTATCCGCGGCGTATCACCACAGATCATCACCATCCTTCTCTGGTCTTCCTACTCCGTTCTCCGTAAAAAAAAACTGCTGCTCCGTCCATTGCCTTCATCTTGCATCCATCTTCTTCCATCTCTCCTCTCTCTCTCTCCCTTCGTTCATCGCCTCCCACGAGCCTCGCACCGCATTCCACATGTTATGTACCACATTAGGTACATACCTCTCTCACGAGTCACGACTCACCCGTCCGGCGCCAAAACTCGGCAACTATGGTCTGTAGATATGTATGTAGTACATTAGGTAGGCTGTCTCCGTAGGTAGGTAGGCTGTACCTAGCACGTCCCAGACTCCCAGCAGCAGCCTGCAGGTGGGAATCGCGATCGCTTCGGCTCCGGAGCAACTACGGCATTCGGCGTTTGCACCCTTGTCAAACGGCCATGTTAACCCGTTGAAGGGGTGGACAAGATACCGATAACCGCCCTCAAGAAGCAAGCAACGCCAAAGCGCAAAACAACACCAAAGATGATGAACGACAACAACAGGAAAATGCCATACAGAGGCAAGGAAAAATGCCGAAAGAATTGATGTAATGTAGGTAATCACTTTACCCACGTTGTGCCATCTCCGTGAATCGCCTCGCCCGATTCCCCTTCTCATCTGGTCTATCACGATTCGTGTACTGTAACACAATTCGGCTTTCCACGAGTTTTGAAGGGCCCGCGTGCCAATGTCATGCAGCAGAGGTACCTCCTACCTACATACCTTACTCCGTAGACTGCCGATCTAGATTGAAGCGTAACCTAGGTAGGTACCTAGGTGTGGTTGGACACAAAACGGCCAGACAGCAGCTCGTGTGCCACGCTGCGCAGCAATGCTTCTTCGTGGCTTTTTGCGCGATCCCCCCCTCTCTTGAGTCTTATTTATTAGGGTCTTGCAGTTGCTGCCATTCCTACCTAATTCAGTGAACTGGCTGGCTTGGTATTCTTGGCGCAGTCATGTTCAGCTGCTCGAGCGCCCAGTGTGGGCCGTCCATCGCGCCTCCATCGGAGTTCCATCCACATTGTCAGGGCTTGTCATGTCAGCAAATCTGCATGGAGAGGAAAAATTCTCGCTGCTTGTACGGAGTAGACTGTAGTACTTGGGTTTCCCTCCTATTTGCGACTTCGTTCCACAGAGATCGCAGTACCTATTCCGTACTCTACTGACATGCTGTGCGTTGTGAGACTTGAAATATGAGATCGCAAAAGATGGGACCAGTACATACGGAGTACTCTGTACATAGGGACCTAGGTACTGATCGAGGCTACGATCTACGGAGTATGTGCCAGGATTCCTTGCTCAAGCCATGTGCACTGTGTACATCCTAACATGTGCATGCAAAGAAAAAGAAAAAGTGAGCACATCGTGCAGGAAACGTCGCCATTTGAGCGACAATCGTTCCACTACCTGCCCCTTGTCTCACTCAGGAGTCACTCTACATCCAACACACAGTGTCAGTGCATATGTAGGTACCCCCATCCAACAACTCCCCAGCTACTCTGAGTCCGTACTGAGCCCGCGCTTCACGTCCCTCCCACTGCCCAGTCCACTGTCCAACATGCTCATTACCCCTCACTCATCATTCCCAGACACACATGTCAGCAGCTGTACGGAGTAGGTACTCCGTAGACACAGTGTCCTCCTCTGAGCGCCCCTCCGACCCGGCCCAACTCCACATGCCATGCATGCCCCTCCTCAAAAATAATCCCTCGTCTTCCTTTCCCTTCTTCCCCCCTCTCCTCTATGTATTCTTTTCTTTCAAAACGCCGTTTCCTTTTTATGCAAGATTCATTTTTGCCTGGCAGGGCATAATGATGATGAAAAAAAACCGTCATGATCGTGAAAATAATGTGAAAACTGTGAAACAAAATCAAGCCTACTGATGTTCTTACCCGTCCTTCGCAGAGCCGTTCGTCCAACACGTTGCAAAAGCGTGACGTATCTATTTGTTGTGCCCGGACCTCGAGGGTGAGTTGCTGTAATATCGGCTTGACCTTTGCAGGTCGTCAAGTAAATAGGAAATGTAAGAAATGAATGACTGTAATCGGGGTATCGTTTCGTTATGTTCGCTCATGTCAAAGAAAAACGCCAAAAAGACAAATAGAAAACCGCTACAAAGCCGCAGTCTGACTGGAGATGACGTGGTCCCAGCACAACAGGATGCCTCGCATATGAAAACCGCCATGGTGTGAAGAAAAGGCAGGAGAGCAAGTCTACTTGCGAAGGCCCAACTTATCGGCAATGAGTTTCCGAAATCGGCCCTTCGCCTCCTGGGGAGTTGTAGTAGCTTGTGGCCTCTTCATGACGGCATCGCGCTGCATGGGTCCGACAATGTCTTCGTCGCCCCGGCCGGGACACTTGCCGTCCTGTTGGAGTGACTCCAGCATTCGTGTCACGGCACTGGGCAGACAGTCGTCCACGCGCATCCACTCGAGCTTAGCCAGGTCGTCCTGTGTGGGCTGGCGAGCAAATACGGCAGCATGAGAACTACTAGACCGTCCACGTCCTCTTGCACGGCTTTGGGTCCGAGACGCGGTGTTGGATCCCGGAGTCGAATGGCAAGTCTGCTTGATGACTTTGTCCCATGTCGCTCTCCATCGCCCTTCGATCTCGGCCCACTTAGCCTCGGTGAGGACATAGGTCTTGCTTGTGTGGCCGTAGTTCTCCCCGGTTCGCACCAGGTGCTTTGTGTAATTGCTTCGCGCGCGATCCCAGTCACTCCGAAACTTGGTAATGGCTTCCGTTTCAAAGCAGTCCAGGTCATATGGCTGCGGTGAAATGGTGAAATTGGCATGACCAAGTCGGTCGGACCACTCATCGTACTCCTGGTCCTGTAAGATGCCGGGAAGGGCGACGCAAAGCTCACCGCTGCCCGACATCTTTCGCAAAGACCAGGCTGATGGACGCGTGCTCAGCGGCGAGCGGACGAACTGCGACGTCGGCAGCAGTGTAGGCGACATTGGATCCTCCATGGGTGGTGGGCTAGACTCGACTTTTGGCGACTGTAGCGGCGACTCTCTGGGTGGCATCGTCGGAACACCAATCAAGAGCGGAGGCAGCAGAGGAGTTGTTGCCAGCGATCGATCCCGCTCCAAACTGGAAATGTCCTCTGGCGACAGCTCGTTGCCAAATTCGAGTTCTGCATCAACCTCCATGCTATATCGAGGCACGTCGGGTGAAACGGGTGGCATGACCTCCGAACCTTGATGTCGTCCATCAGCTGGATAGGCAGAGCCAGCCGCTAGTGAGTGACTGATTGGCGCTCCGTCCGGTAGCGCATTTTCTGTACTCAGACACGTTGTTGGCGACGCCCTCAAATTTGTACGCTTGCTTATGTGCCACCGCCGGATGGCTGGCATCCGCGAGCCCAATTTCGAGGCCAATTCTGCGATGGCGGTTTCGGCAGCGTTGCGCCTCTTCCCATTTTGCCGCGATTCTGGAGTGTATTGTCCGTCGCTCAAAAATCCCATGTCATAGTCCATGTTCAAACCAGGCACCAGATTTCCAGAGTAGTCTGCTTCCCCGCTGTTACGATGGCTGCAGGCTCGGTCACCTGCGTGGTGTCAGTATTAGCTTTGCTTTACTCTTCAACGCCGGAGCCTGAGATACTCTGATGAGTATGGGCAGAAGGAAGAGGAGAGTTCATACATAGGCAGCTATACAGTCCAAAGTTCTCTGAATGGCTGTCCGAATCTGTCGAAAAGCCGTCCGTCTCGTCCCGTGATCGCTGCATTGGCTCCTCCTCGACATCTTCCAGATATCGCACGCTTGACAGGGTGCTGGAAGCCAGAGACGGCGGCGACGGGCTTTCTGGCTTGGCCTGCATCGGCAGATCTAATGAGGACGCTGAACTCAAGAAGCGTGGCCGGCTCCTTGGAGAGAATATGGGCGTCACAGCTGGCGAAGCCATGTCAGAGGAAGACCAATTGACTGTGCGATAGTCACTCTGGAGATCCATCTGGTTGAGATTTGTGGTTGTCAACGAGGATGGGGCTGCTGCTGTCTGTCGCTGCTGAACCAACTGTGGGAGGAGGAGTGGCTTCAGTTGAGGCGACATGGCTGCCCAGGTGCACAGCGTGTGGGATGAGAGTCACAGCAATGTCGGACCTCGGTGGTGAGTGAATGCTGTGCAATGCTGTGGGATGGAAAGGTGAGAGGACGGTGAGGTCTACTTTGGGTGGTAGATGTATGTAAATAATATAATGTTGTCGAGTTGTAAATTTTGCAGATGGTTGGAGTGAGGAAAGCAGCTCTGTGGCAGCGCGATGAGAAAAGTATAAACGAGCAGGCAGTGCGGGCCAATACCGGACGTGACTGGTTGATGAAGTATTGACGGGGCGTCTGGAGCTTTGCTGACGATTCTGTGTGAGCTCTGAGCTTCCGGCTGGTTGCCGCTCCAAATCTTGTCCAGCACAACAACACAACAAAGCGGATGCTCCACTCACTGCAAGTGCCAGGCCCTTCTCCGCGGCGGCGCGATTCAGTCTTCTCGGGGACGATCGTTTGACAGAAGGTCTCGTCCGAGTGGGTTCGCGTTTCCGCAGGCCTCTCTTCTTGAGACGGCTCACAAGATGGTGGGTGCTCGGGAGGGCGGCGCAGCCACGTTCGCTGGCGCTAAGCCTCTTTGGGTTACAAGGCGGCTGTGAACGGACTTAAGGCCAGGCTTAAATGCGAAAGAATGGAGAGGGCAAGCTCGACTGAGAGTCTAAGACCAGACGAGTATGGGCTGGCAGCGGAAGATTTTCTTGTTCTGTTGCGCGCGAAAGGATATTTGTCCGCTTTTGTATTCGAAGCCAGGCGGCGTTTGTTTGCGCTGGTGGGTGTTTGTTTTGCCGTCGGCAAAGGAAACACTGGAGCAAAGAAGAACCTTGTCCAGTGTCCAGTGTCCAGTGTCCAGTGGGGGGGGGGGGGGGGGGGGGGGGGGGGGGGGG
>SRPX01000450.1:0-21200 GCA_018360215.1 Claviceps spartinae
GTATTTATAAAAACTTCCAATGAATTCACATGTATATTTGTTGTTGAGTTATTGATGTTTTTGAAAAACACCCGACCTGCAGCCGCGCTTCGGTTTTGTGCGGCGCATCAAATTACGGCACCGCCATTGCGAAATCGGCTGTCGGGATTGTTTCAGAAGAATCTATTACCATATATGTATGCACTTCGACTCCCAGCAAAATCATACCGACTCTTGTCGTTGAGATAATCAGGATTAAAAATGAAGGTGTTGAAAATTTGACAAAAGAAAAGACGGTTGGTTGGTCGGCGGTTGAAGACACTGTAGCAAAGCTTACGTGGCTGTAGTCAAACACAAGTCGCATATCTGGCACAACTTTGGTGTTTTGTACTAGAAGAATGGGTGCGGCTTCTGAAGCATGTGACGGCAATGGAATCAGGTACCTTCCCAGATTTGTACATCCGTCAATTTCGTCTTTCTATAGAGTAATAAGTGGTCACGAAGGTCGTGGGAGTCGCGATGGTGACGGATCAGACCCCACGGAGGAGAATCATGTAGAAGCCATCCTGGTAGCACTATAGTCTACCGATAACTTCGACAAGGAATGTTGATATTTTAGTCACTTTCAGGAATTCGTAGGAGAAGAACTGCAAATGAATTGATAAGCTACGGAGCCTATAGGGAGCCTAAACGCACACGCACACACCAACTCTACCACAAACAGGTGAAGTGGTGTTCGAAACACGACAGTAACGCTGGGTAGAAGAAGAAACACAGAAAAGAACGAAGCAGAGTCAAACTCTCCTCACACCCATCACCTGTCGGCATTCAACTCCACCCCAGCAATGGTATCATGCTCCGGATCCATCAACACTTTTCCACAATGTTTGATATGCCCTTCAGTGTCAGACCGAGGCTCAACCATCTTCCCGTTGAAGCGCGCTCTATGCTCCTTTCGCCAGTAAAAGATGCAGTGCACCACGTGCCACTGCCCCGTCATATAGAAGCGAAAGGCTTTGTCATCCCCCATCGTGGCCAGCTCGTTCAGACTGATCTCTTGCGTGCGTGCCAGATCTCGCCAGTAGGTCCACTGGCCGTCCTTGCCGGGGCCGGAGCGTTCAAACTCGGCGGTGAGTTCGTCGTCGCGGCAGTGAGGGGGAAGCCAGGCCGCGGCTAGGGAGTCGTATTTGCAGCCGAGGGCCATGGCTTCAGCAGTTGAGTTGCCGCAGCTGCAGGATGTTGATGTTGTCTTTATTGCTGAGGAGCCCGGTGTCCAGAGTGCCTGTGAGTGGGGGTGGAGGAGGCTCACAAAACCCAGAATTGCAAAGAAGAGCAAGATCACGTCTTTACACGTCGAGAGTGACGGCTTCCAGCTTGTTGGTGCGTTGTGTTGATGGCCCTGCTTTGCACATTCTGCTGAAAGTCTCGAGCAGTCTCCGATATGCTCGTCTTGGAGAGGCTGTTCTTCGTCGTCCTTCGGCAGCCTGGGCCAAGACTCAAGTATAGATCGCATCAGTTCTCTCACGTCTCTGACAACAGGTGACTGCGTATCGCAAGTAGACATGACCCACCAATGGTATTTGGGTGCCATTTCTGTGAACAGCGAGCCTCTAAGAATAATAAAACCTGATATAATAGCACCAAAACTGTCAGAAAAAACTCAAGTCGACCTGGAGACTTTGCAACCGGACCGAAGGTGGCGGACTGGACAAACGTAGGCGAGGAACCCGGTATGAAATAGGCCCCTTGAACACAGTCTACGCGGGTGAAACTGTCTTCTCCGTCTCATGGCAAGCCTCTGCTGACTTGGACGTCGTGGAAGCGATGAACTCCAGTCATCAAAGTATGCAGTTGCAGTCTCAGCATCATGTTTCCGTGCCATCACCACCACCATAAAGCCATATCTGCACATCGCCAAAAGAAAGTCCATCTTCTCCACACCGCGACATGCATGTCATGCTCGCATGCCCCTCGTCTCAGGCATTAGCGCGGGTTGGTACGGGTGACCGGAGTAGCGGTATCGCCAAATAGCGACACTCTCCGTGTCGTGGCCGTTTCATATGATATCATATATGACATCGATAGTTGAACAAGCAGAAGCCAATAGTGCCTTCGAATTGTGCGTAGACCTTGGATCGTGGAGGTCATGGTAAGAAGTGCATGCATGAGCTATGATAAGGTAATTTCCTCCAACCACAGCAAGTCTTCTTGCGCGTAATGACGATTGTAACCGACATGGCCGCGCGAATCGCGGACAGGTAGCGAGTAGAGTAACATGGAGCCAGGAGACGCATGACTGAGAAACTCCGAAGATGGATTTTGCAGAGAGCAGGGCCCGATGCAAGGCGCAGCAGAAGCAGAACGAGGATCTAAGCTTTCGGCACCAAGGCCAGCGAGGAATTGCCACAGGCATCGGACATCTGTGATCACCTTCGCCATCACGCCACGAGTCTTGGAGCCGAACAGGTTTTCAGCTATTCGTGGCCTGCATCACGGCTTATCTCTGCATGACCTTGCCGATACAGTATCTTACCTCATTAAGAGTTCAACCAGTTCCTGCTCCTCCCTCGATTAGGACGCTGCCGCTGCTTTTACTCTACGTTTCCGGTCCGTTGCCACAAGATTCCTCTTATTTTCTCGCCGCATCGATTCGAGGAAATCCGTCTGCAAGTATTATCCCAATAGTCTCTTCGTCGCTTCACTCCTGTATGTCGATATTCTTTCTTGATTCTACAAGTTTCGCATGTGTTTTGGCCTCGATCTGACAAAGTCACAGTTTCTTCAGTATCAAGAAACATTATATCCGTAGTCAGACTTCGATACTGCCTCGCATGGGGAGTAATAGAGGAGGGAGCAAAATGAGAGCATTGGAGTATAAAATACGACAGAGCAAGTTCTTCTTTTCGTCGCCGAGGTCGATCGTATATGCGCGCGTAACTGTGTGTATATGACGACTTATATGTAGGCTATGAATGTGAGTAAGCATCGACGAATGTAACCGCTTCTGCGTTTCGATAAGGTGAAAGCCATTGCCTACCGTGAACCTCTTGTACCCTGATGACTTGGCAAGATCCCGGAGATTTGACTCAAAACCTCACGTATTTAGAGCCACGACCATTCGGCTATTCATCACCGTCCCAAATCTTGTGCCTCGCTGCTCCCCCAACGCCTCTTTTCCACATCTAGCATCCCTTCCTCAAAGAGGGTAGCCCATCGGCCAGCCAAGTCTTCGAATTCGAAGCCATGTGGCAAATGAGCTCCTACTTCCGCAGCGACGGAAGTCACCAGCTTTCCGTCTAGTCCGCAGGGAACAAATCGCGCCCAGGGATTGACGCTTTCATCGCCCGTTACGGGAATGTCAAGATTTATGGCGATGCCCAATGCCGTAACATAACGGCGATGATGCACCCCCAGCGCAGCGATCTTGCGCGGTCGCCCCGTCTTTATCGAGACCCATACACCGGGCTCATCGCGAGCAATATACGTCTCGATGCCAAAATTCTCAGACAGAAAGCGCTGCGTTGTCGTCTCCAGATGATGAGCGTACGAAGCAACCCCGTACTTTGAATACAAGCATGAGTGCATATCCAATACGGGCCACAGAATCAGTTGCCCGGGGCCGTGATACGTCGTGAGCCCCCCTCGATTGGTTCTCTTGACCTGCGGTATGAAGCTTTGCGCAAACTGCGTGGACCGTGTATGACTTACGCGCAGCGGACATTTCAAACGAGCAGCTTGCTCTGCTGTGAGATCGTCCTGCCGACGACCCAATGTAAAGGTAGGCTCGGCCTCGAAGGAGAGCAGACGTGGTTTCGGCGCCTCGCCGTGTTCGCCGGAGGTCTTCTGCTCCTCAGATAGGGCTTTCCAGGAGAGGAACCGCCCGCGATGCTGCTCCTGCAAATCTTCGGCGCGGGTGTATGGGATGAGACGGGCGCGATGATCCTGTCCTGTGAGATGGACATGCTCCAGGATGCGCAGAGAGCTGCGTGAGTGAGACCACTTCCGGAACAGAATAGGTCTTGCGAAAGGAGCCGCATCCAAGGTGCTGTGAGGCCGTACGGCGCGGGAGACTAGGTTCACAGAATTGAGAGTCACAGCTTGTGTAAAGATTACCGAGGAGCGAGGGGACATGAGAGCCATGCGTGACATTATCGCAGCGGCATGGACGGCCGGTTTAGTTGGCGAAAGTTATATCCCCGCGAAATGACGCGACCTTGGTAATCGAGAACAAGAAATCACGAAACGCTTCTCAACATTAATCTTTATCATATACAATTACACGGCACTCGTCAACAAATAGGGCCATCTCTCCGGCTTCGTGGTTTAGTGGTATAATTCTCGCTTAGGGTCACACCCTCAGCTCATCTGCGAGAGGTCCCGGGTTCGATCCCCGGCGAAGCCCCATAACGACTTCGGTCGTTTGGTTTTTGAATCTTGTGCCATATGCCAGCTTTTTTTTTTTTTTGGCGAAGCGAAACAACAACAAGTGTCATGGTTACGAACTAATTCGTGACTTATGAGTTACAACAACGCTTTCGCACCTTTGTATGTATGTACCTACGACATCCAAAACGGACTTTTGAACAACACAACGCTTTGTACCTTTGTATATACGAGTCACGACGTCTCAATACCTCTGCGATGTCGAACGAAGCCGGACCTTCGAAAAGACGCCGGTTGCTTCCTACTACGAAGCTCGAGGACACCGCATCTGAAGAAAGTACGCAGCCTTCAAAAAGACGCCAATTGCTTCCTGCTACGGAGCTCGAGGATACCGCATCCAAAGAAAATACGCGGCAATGTTCGAAATGCGCGTACATCCTTCCGATCCCTCACTTTGCCTCCGCCCGCCGAACCTCTGTACTCACCAAGACTTGCGAGCGATGCCGAGTTCAGGATAGGCGAGTCCCCCGGCAACGACAGAGTCGCGATAGCTCTTCCGAGAATATACGAGGCCCGAGCGAGTATAGCCGGCTTTCAAACGAGACCCCCTCGCAACAAGAACGCCGCGACCGCGCCTACACCGCATCCGAAGGAAGTACGCGGCCTTCGAAACCGCGCCGGTTGCTTTCTACTACGGAGCGCGAGGATACTGCACCCGAAGGAAGTACGCGGCCTTCGACTTCGCGCCGGTTGCTTTCTACTACGGAGCGCGAGGAAACTGCACCCGAAGGAAGTACGCGGCCTTTCAAAAGACGCCAATTGCTTCCTGCTACGGAGCTCGAAGATATTGCATCCAAAGAAACTACGCGGCAATGTTGGAGATGCACGTACATCCTCCCGATCTCTCACTTTGCCTCCGTCAAACGACCCTTTATGCACACCAAGACTTGCCAGCGATGCCGGGATCGTGATAGGCGAGTCCCCCGGCTAGGACAGTCTCGACGAGGCCCGAGCGAGTATAACCGGCTTTCAAACGAGACCCCTTCGCAACAAGAACGCCGCCGGAGACTTGATCTAGACGACCGCGCCTATACCGCATCCGAAGGAAGTGAGCTCGAGGATACTGCACCCAAAGGAAGTGAGCTCGAGGATACTGCACCCAAAGGAAGTGAGCTCGAGGATACTGCACCCGAAGGAAGTACGCAGCAATGTTCGAGGTGCTTGTACGATCTCCCGATGTCTCACTTTACCTCCGTCCAACGACCCTCCATGCTCACCAAGGCTTGCCAGCGATGCCGGGATCGTAATAGACGAGCCCCTAATCGGCATTCAAACGAGGCCCCTTCGCAACAAGAACGTCGCCGCATCTCCCGGACAGTACGGCGCAATCGAGCAGAAGCAATTTCGATAGCCCCGCGCCCGGCTTTCGTTTGCCACGAATGCCAGATTCGTCGCCCATTTTCCGGGGCTAAGTCTACGCGAGATGGGATATGCTACTACTGTACCCTCTCCTCGCCTACGCCTCTCGAGCTGCAACTCAAGTGGTGTTCTCGCGGTGAACATGCCGCTTCCCGGGATTCCTTTCTTTACCGCGAGGTTGAGTACGAATCGTGCCTCGAACACGGAGGACACCTTCCGCCTTCAACCTCCGTTCCGGAACCCAATACCTTAGACGGCCTTAGCCCACATCCTGTCCGGGTCAACGTAGTCGGCCGCGTGGGAACCGACAAGTCCATTACGACACAGCTTGTATCGTCGCGGCCAGAGACAATGCAACGACCCCAATTTCCTACCTCGCCTCGTTTGGCATGCCGGAGTTACCGATCCCCGTACCGCCCTCTCGGCGTATGTCCTCCTCCACTTCCCGAAGCATACCGGTTCCACTCTCCTGTATGATATTCCCAGGGTCCCGATGCCTTCGAAGGTAGTCCCGATTTTCCCCTGCCGCCGGTACCGTACGCAGAATGCTACGAGGACGTCGACGGACAATCAATGGAGAGAATAGTTTCCTCTTATGGTCTCGTACACGATGACGATCCATGAGTCCCAAGGAATGACTCTTGACCTCGCGACAGTACATCTGAAGGGTAGGGGTACTCCGCGGCCGTTAGGGCTACCCTACGTTGCCCTATCCCGGGTGCGGCGTCTTGAGCACCTAGCTATCTTTGCGGACATTACCCTCGACGATATCCGACCCAACTTTACTCGCGCACTTGAGTTACGCCGACTAGATGAAGCAAGACGGGCTTCGCAGATTCTCCTCCCTCCTGCGGGGCCCTCTACGCTACGAACGCTGGATCTTCTAACGCCCCGTCCTCTTACGTTCTCTACGGTGGCATCTACGGGTAGACGAGGGAGCGAGAGGGATAGGGAGGGTACGCCAACGCCTCGGGTTAGGTAGCTGTTTATATGTAGGTATTGTAGTACGATGTCTAGTCAAGTCAGATCGGAATTTGGGGTTCGTCGCGATTTAGATCGTGGTGGGAAGAAACCCTTGGAGCATGCGTATACGAGGGGGTTGAACGGACATGAACAATTTGTTGTATTCATGGAAGCTATCTAGGAGAGAGAGAAATGGAAGAGTGAACGGACTTACCTCGTGGTGTTGATAACGCGCGGTGTGATGTACCGATTGCTTGTGGCCACGTTCGCATGTGTCGTTGAGAACAGCGCCCCCAATATATTTTCACGAGTTTCACATGTAATCCTTGGGCAATTGAAAATGAAGAAGTTGAACTTAGGATCTTGAGGGTATTCCAATTCATCAACAAGGATTTGAACCCCCGGCTTTGCCCCTTGGCGCGCTACAGTTATGGCTTTGTTGTCGTTGAAGAATGCTATTGGCAGGCTCGCGGAACCGCCAACAGTCCTGATGGGTTCTTTTTGATCTGGTGTCTTGTCCTTCTCCAAGAGGGAAGAGAGATCCCTATCCTAATTCGGGGTGCTGCAGCTAACCAGCGTGCGACAAGTTCACGATGCGCGTGTCAATCATAATGGCATCGCGAGCCATCATCTCAAAGATGCCGGTAACAACGCTACGCTTGTAAGATCACATGGGCCGTCTGCGTATGAGCAAGACGATGGGCCCATGTGCCAGAAATGTATCAGACCGGTCACCGGCGTTTGTCGGCACAGTCGTGGGCCGTGGCTACAGATCACGGCTTGCAGTCGAGAATCGAGATACAAGCGGCAGCTTCTTGCTTCGTGGTCTATTTGAGGGTTCCGCGCATAATATCTCCATGTGAGAAGATCCTATAAACTCAAGGAGGACTCCGGACTTGATAGGTAGCAGAGCAGAAAATGCTTGACCAACCCCCAAGCTAGCGCGATGCCCGAGGAAGCAGTCTCTATCTCGATATCGTCATGACGTTCACTCGAGTCACTGACATGCTTCAGCTTAGCCGGCTGCCGTCGTCGACGTCCATGACCCGTGGTACAACGACGTCATTTCCCCCGATCAATATGTTTGATCTGGATCAAGGTGGAAGCTTAACGCATATGGGGGACAAATTTCTGAAGCGAAGAAAAGCCTCCCGAAACGGCACTGACAGCTTGAGTGACGACTTGACGACTTGAAAGGGGTGTCTGAAGGCTTGTGATCACTGGGTGGCGTGAGCACGGTACATTGAGCTGGCATGATCAGTGCACTATCTACATTACCTATGTGTCGGTAGTCAAGATGCAGAGCTGTGGAGATTTTGAGTAGAAAGTTTGTGCTCATGAAGCTCATGGCGGCTAGTCAGCTCGATTGACATCACAGCCAGACATGAGCCAATTGGTGGCCGCGGTGGAAACGAATTTTGACTTTTGACTCATCAACGTTGCATCGGATCGGGTTCGGCAGGTAGATTATGTACCTACCTAAATGCAAGCGCAAGAGATGGAGCTTGCGCTTGCGCCCAATGCCACAAATCCCGGGGCATGAGGGAATCGATAAGCATGACAGTGAGTCGTGACAATGATGAGACATTAGATGGCGAGTTACTCACTGCGGACACGTCGCATCATGCAAGTTGGCTGTCGCTTTCTCTCTTCTCCTGCTCATGCAGTCTGGAGTCTCAGTGACCATCTCGATGATAGTGGAACTTCAAGGAGGCCGAATTTTGAGAGCTATGCATCTTTTGTATTCACTTCGCATGTTGTAGACTGTCCTTGCCTCATCAGTGACACGGCGTCAATAACCTGGAGACTAGTTGGGGTATTGCTTTCTTCAAACAACGCTTCAGTCATTGCGTTTCATGACATGACGAGACGTACACATTCATTTCTAGTCACTTACACGATCCTTGAAAGCGAATATTAGCTGCTTGTAGATCAGCCTGTTAACTTTCTTCTTCTTCTTTTTATTCCAATTTTATTCCCAGAGATGACTGAACAAAGCCCGAGATAATATCCATTGCCAAAGCGAATGTCGACCTATGTGTGTGCCGTGCCTGTACCTATTCGGAAGCAAATCTAGCCGTTGCGAAATAAGAAGTAAGTACCTGGTATTTCTTCTTCTCTACAGATGTCACGCCGTTTCGCGCGGAGCGCCCGTGCGCCACGGCGTTTCGTGTCTTGACCAAACTGCAAACTGAAAAGGAGTCGATTAGTTCATAGTTCATACATTGTTAGCCGGTCTGGACTCTTGAGTTGTGAAGTCTGGATCTTGTGGACTTTGGAATGGGGATCTTGTGAACGGTGTGGTTTAGCGTAGGCCAGGTCGCCATGGTGACGTCAACCATCAAGCAAAGCTCGTTGCCTAATGCAGCCAATGGTGTTGCTGTGTGACTCCGCTTGTGTCGTCATCGTCCAGCTGCGCCCCACTTGATCGCTCTGCAGACTGCAAGTATGGCGCCTTGGAAACTCGCGATGAACCGAACCACCGCCACAGAAATCTGGACAAAACCAAGGATTCTCGAATAAAGATTTTTTGTTCGTTGCTAGCCTAGAGTTTCTGCGCCGTCTGGTGCTTAATTGATCCGCTTTTTGGTACAGTGAGTGACGCTACACTAGGTAAGCCAGTACGTTGGGAAGAAGTCGTTTCCTCCCACTATGTACCTAGCTGTCTGTGTGACGCCAACGGCACGGCGCAAGCTTTATTATCTGGCGACGGCCCTCCCTGCATATTTCCGCATCCTTCTTCCATTCCTAGCTTCTCTCCCGGCTCTCCGTTCACGGCTCCGCGTAAAAATCTGAGAACCTGTTATTGCCGACGCGATTATTACATATTGTATACAGTCGTGAATTTTCTCACTCATATGCTTCGCAGCCGTTTAGGCTCCCTATAATTCATAATGCTCAAGAGTAAGTCTAAGCAACCTGTCGCATCAGTCATGACGGCAGCAAGAGTTACTTTTGGGACTTGCATCACTCATGAGAATCTGAATATTGATCAAATCAACTGACACATCCTGTAGATTTTTCCCTAGGCCTCGCTGGCCTCATAACCCTGGCTGTATCCATGCTCTTCCTTTTCTTCATCGTCCTCTCCGGCGTCAGCGACTCGACGCCTCTTAATAAGACATACTTCTTGCGCGCCAACACAGGTGGCATAACAGGTGCCAGAGAATTCTCTCAATGGACCTACTTCTACATATGTGGCGACAACAATCTCGACTGTGGTAGCGCCAAGGCTGCCATCCCCTTTGGCTCGGCTTGGGACTCTGGTGCCCAGAACGTGCCTGAAGGATTGGGAGGCAGCCACGGCAGTGGTACGACATCTTCCAAGTACTTCTACATGTGGCGATTCAGCTGGGTGTTCATCATCATCACCCTCTTCTTCGAGATGCTAGCATTCTTCTCGGGCTTCCTCGCGTGTTGCGGCCGTCTCGGCGCTGCCATCAGCTTCATGATTGCTGGCTTTGCACTCATCCTTCACACCATCGCCACCTCTCTATTCACTGCAGTTTTTGTAAAGGCTCGCAATCGCTTCCGAGACGATGGCCGCGAGGCATCTCTGGGGAGTTATGGCTTCGGCTGGATGTGGGGTTCCTGGGCCGCTTTGCTTGTTGCCAGTATCTTGTTCTCCATGGGCATCCGAAAAGATAAATCGCGTGCTGGTACCTCAAGAAGCATGGGAGGTGACATTGGTGACGCAGGCGTGGTACGCGACACTAGCACCACAGGCATGGTACATGACACTGGTACCACAGGCGTGGTCGGTGGTTTTGGCAGAGGCGGTTTTTTCAGTCGCGGTCGTAGCACTCGATCATATGAAGGCCGTCGCGTCAAGGATGAATATTCGTAAATTCTGGGCTTTCCTTGCCTAGGGGCGAAGTGATTGGGCGCGCAGATTCATGAGTTCATGAATGCTTTCACTTGAGAAGCGAATTATTCGAAGCGACTTCTTCAAGCGGCAGTTGCGAGATTCGTGTAATCCAGGATTGCGCCACTTCAGCCTTCAGTACTATTGACACAACGGGATATTCTCCGACATCAATCTGGTCGAAGATTCCACCTCAGGGTGCGCAGAACGCTGGACTTACTAATGTCCCCGTCCTCCGTTCCCCTATGTTCCTCTTACACTCATTCTCTCCGTGGTACCTTTTTTCTACTATTTCTTTACGACGCAGACGCTGTAATAATGATACTGAACGAAAGATGGGTGCTCAGTCAAGGGCACTATGTAAGAAGAATATGAAGGGTTTGGTCGCAGAATCGGTAAACAGGCACGCGATTCCTGTTTCTCTGCCACGGGGACGGTTTTGATGAGTCACTCCTTGGATATGGAAGTTGGATATGGGATGGGATCGATACCCTGTGCCGTAATGAATATGCTTGACTATCAGGCGCGTAATGTTTGAAAGTTATTGGAATGCCTTTGTACATACACTATTTTTTTAATAACAGCATTTCATGATCCACTGAATAGCAAAGCAAGTACGCTCGAATAGGGCATTGGTGATGAAACATTGGACCTACTCCCGACTATCCTTCTTTGTTCCACCCTATCCATAAGTATCTCCTCATATAGGGTTTTGTCGGCTATGCGACATGATATTACTCCAATGCGCCAAAAAGATCCTCTAGTGATCTATCATCCCGGCTGCAACGCCGATCTACAGACATCACCTCTTCGTGGGGACCTGCCGAAGTAGGATGAACGTTGACTGTTTGCTGAGAAACCGCTGTAGTACAAGCACTGAACTGGGACATTCGACTTATATCACACTTAGTAGATGAAAAATAGCTGCCACTTTTTTATGTTTATTGCTCAATTGCTCTCTACGGCGCACACTCAACGCGCACATGTTGCTCCCAGGGCTCACCACGCCTCGGCCCTCTACCCCTTCCAAACCAACATCCACCCCTCGCGCATCGTGAAGAAAATAGAGAAGTTGCTCCCGTGTAGTGCGGAAGGAGGGGAAGCGTACATGAGAAAGGGGAAAATAAGAAGAAGAAAAAATGAGAAAGAAAAGAAGATAAAGAAGAACAGAATGGAGGTTTGACGAAGAGTTTTGAGTAGACGACTGTGGTAGATGTGTTTTCTATGACGCGGCAACAGGTCCATAGCTGATGGCGGCCGGGTAGCTTGATAAGCGTCGAACATCCAACAGACCTGATGAGCTATAACCAACCACATCTCGAATCTCAATATTTATCACCGGAGTTGATGTTCTTCATTCCTGGGCGTATCAACGCACACAGAACTTGTTCGCGGGGCAACCAGCCCAGACTGTGATAAATCAATCTTGATGTGTTTATTTACTTGGTGAGGCTGCATTTTCCGGGGTAATTTTACTGCGTCATGGGCCATGGCCTTTTGAAGGAGGAGAAGACGTTCAAAAAGATGAGGCGATACGCGTATGCATTAATGAAGGGGGTGAGTGAATGCACACAACACTTCGGTTGTGTCTCGATTTAGGCTGCTTTTTACATACATACGTATGTACTTGTCGTTGTGGTTGCGAAAGCCAGCGGTAGGGGGCGGTCGGAAGAATCCTCAAGGCAAGGCAACGAGAAAAGGGAAGAGAGATTACAGTCCCACCGGTCAGGACGGGCTGTTGGCTCCACGGACGGTATGCAGAGCTGGACGGGATGCAGTGGCTTCCTCTACTGATTTGGCCTTTCCTCCGTTCAGCACTTGTCGTAACCACTCGGCCACCTCCTCGTCGCTAGTGTCCTCCCCTCCGAGCTTGAGATGGCCGACGGCCTCGGCAATTTTTTCGGCTTCTTCTCCCTCTTCGGTCTCCTCGGCGATTGTTTTGGGCTTGGACAAGGCTTGTAGCCAGGGATGATTCAGAAGCATGGCGTATGTGGCTCGCATCTTGGGTATCTTGTGTAGGCAGCTCGAAACGAAGTCCTGCGCGGTTTCGGAGAAGCCCTCTGTGGGAAGATCAGGGGGGTCACCTTCCACGATGGCCTAGAAAAAGCGGGAGCAGAGTCAGCATGTCAGTGTTTCTGTAAGTTGGGGAGAAGGAGTCGGTGTCCCGTTTGCAACGTCCACAAGTACTTACACTCAGTTGACTAAAGATGGTGGATGATACCTCGGGAGGATAGGGATAGCGACCCATGGCGCACTCGATGATGGTCAAACCTAAGCTCCAGATGTCGCTCTGCACGCTATATGTTCCATCCGATGAGCCTGGTGCCGACATGCCTCCGCCAGAAATTCTCTCGGGCGCCATGTAGCTCTGACAACCAATATTTGTCTTGGCTATGCTCGCGACTAAATTTCCACTGACTCCAAAATCGCAAATCTTGACCTGGCCTCTGCTGTTGACTAAAATATTGGTCGGTTTTACGTCGCGGTGGATGATGTTGTGTTCGTCTTTCAACGACTTCAGCCCCTTGACAGTAGAGTAGGTGATCTTTCGCAGGATATGCTCGGGAATACCATCAGCATATAGCTTGTCAATAGAACCGCCGTCCATGTACTCAATGCACATGTATACTGCTCCTTCTTGGTAGAAGGCACCATAGAAATCGATAATGTGTGGCGAGACACACTCATGAAGAATGACAAGCTCTTTCAATATGGTTGTGAATTTTGCGTCGTCTAGTTCCAGTCGTATCTCCTTCATCGCCATCATCTTGCCGGTAGTTCCGTCGCCTTCGCCAGCCTCGGAGTCGTCAGTATCCTGTCTGGCATTGTTGACCGCTGTATCCGATGCGGAGTGCGGCAGGCGAACTCCGGATAAGCCGTGACCGAAACGGGGGCCTTTTGGCTTGGCGTGTCTGACTTTGTATACAGTGCCATAGTTTCCTTTGCCGAGCTCTCCTTGTATTTGAATTTCATCGAGGGATATGCTGAAGGTCTGGCCGCTGGCAAAATTCACGCCAGTTTTTGTTATTGTGGCAGCTCCATCGAATGTGATCCAGCCTTTGTCGGCATCAATGTATTTTTTGAAATCGTCCAATTTCGAGCCGAGCGTGGCACCAGCAGGTCGCATCCCGTCAGACGACATGTCGCCAGTTATGTCTGACAGCCTGGGTGCACCGGTTCGTTTGAAACCGGATGTGACTGTTGAGTTTGCGCTGCCCATTTCTGACAGTTTCATACCAAACTTGTTGGCCCTCCTCTCACTCAGAGATGGTTGCATCACGGGATCTGATCTAGGATGCGGCACGGCGCTCGGTCGATGCATCGCGTTCGGTGGCATTCCTAAGCCGGGGAATCCGCTCCTTCCAGGTAGGCCGCCAGAGAATGGAGATGAGGGAGAGTGCGGCGAGGATCCTATAGGAGATTTCCCCATGCGCGCTTGATGCAAAGCCCGCGCTCTAGCCATGACATCGTTTCCCATGGCGCCGGCAGTCACTGACGGAATCGTGTGAGACGGGTTCCTCGCTTTACCGAGAATTCCTGTTGATGTCGAATTCGGATTCATGTTTGGCGGATCAGAGACGGATCGAAGAGAGGGCATTCGCTTTTGTAGCTCGGCCTCGAGAGCTTGTGACGTTGGCGGGGCATCGGTATCACATGAGCCACGCCCCTTGCGAGGCGATGTCGAAGACTCGGGATTCTCTGATCGCTCCATCGCGTCCGGCGTGTCTGGATTCGATTCAGAGTCGCTCATGGCGAGTGCGAGGCGCTGTGGACGGTTTAAGGGGGCGTGGGCGGTCGCGGCAAGAGAGCAGCCCCAAGAGCGGATGGCGTAGCCGTTCCGCGCCAAGATTCGCTAACGTCAAACCATGCACAAGAACAGATTGGAGATGCGGTCGCCGGTAACAGTCCTGAAGTGCGAAACTGCCCACGATTTCCACGAGATGCTGAAGTCCTTCGGCGTCGATTACGTCGGCGATCTTGACCCCAAAAACAGTTGAGCGGGGGGGCCCAAGGGTGAATTGCTGTCGCGGGGAGTTTGTGCTGTATGTAGGACGGAATGGGTCTGGCGCGTAATCCACGGCATCATCAGCGAGAGTGGTTGTCGGCGACTCGGCATGGTGGGGGGCAATCAATTGATGCATCATGGAGCACCGCTGCACCGGGCTCACCACCTTACTCCGTACAGTGGAGTCAACAAGGTCTGGTACAATAAAGAGGTAGCATTGAATTTGATCTGGTTGGTTTGTCTACATAACCTACATACTTGTACCTCTGTATTATCCTACTTCCAGATATCCGATTCAGCAACGCACCAATCGAGCGGATGCTCATAAGCATGCTTTTTTTCTTGAGTCCTGACATGCCGTAGCTGACCGGAGGAAACGATCGGTATGAAATCGTGAAATGCCAAGTCACGAAGCAGGACACTCTAAGCCGTGCCATCCAACTAAATTTCGTGATATCTAAAGGAAAGGAGTCCTTGTGCAACGATCTAATTATACAGCGCGGATTCTAGGCGCCAGAGACATCTCTTCGAGACAACTAGATTGCTGTTTCGCTTAAATGGTCCAGTTCCGCAGATATCCCTGAGTGATTGTGGACACGTATTTGCAAGCCGAACTCCAGCATTGGCCTGAAGGGATGGCAGAAACCTGTATCTGCAGGAATCAGATAATGACAGAAATATTACATAGCAACCAAAAGTTATCAGTCACACGTGACTCTAGGCTATTTTATGGTTGCGAGATTCCAATATCGCTTGCTTTTGGTTGACTACCTACCTAATGTAATGTCAGATCGGTACATGCCATGGCCGGGCAAGATTCCTCATCGTGACCGATCAGGATGTAGTTGCAGTCCCTTTCTGATAGGAATCAGCGGTGAATCTAACGGTGTCACAGACGATGACCTTGGACGTTGTACAGCTAGTGTTTCGCAAGTTTACCTATCCTTGGCAAGAAGAGTCCTGGGCGTGTTTAGGACTACGTTGATATATGATTGAGTAAAATTATATGCCCTTCATTCTGGTAGTGGTCAAAGTTCGAAGCAGCAATTGTCATGGCAGATAGGTAGCTACTAAATACATATTGGAATGAACTCACTGGACTTTACGTTGCATGTAGGTATGGCTAAGCTCATGAATATGGAGGTTGTACTCAGGCCATCGTCAACGCCGGCGCTACCTCCTGTCTACAGCCCCTTAGCAAAATAACCTTACATTCATACGCCAAGAAGTCGTAGAATATGTAAGCTTGTTTTGCGTCCTCACTGTTCTCCATATGTACATTCGAATGGAGGCCGGAAGTACGGACTACGGAGTACCTACTAATGTACGGAGTAGTGGGGCCGCTACCGCCTGCAACTTCATTCTAACATTCTAAGGCTCAAGCGGCTCAAGCCTCATCTTCAGCACCACACTGCCTGCCTGCATTGCCGCTTCGCTTGACTCACGCAGTACACAATGCGCTCCATGATCATAAACCAAACCAATTTCTCTACATATTGACAGTTTTTCCTAATCATTCCGGTTTCTTTGGATTTCCTCCATCCTTCTGAGTTTTACGAAGTCGCATAATTGTCGCAGGAATACCTATGTCGTGTGACTGCGCTGTGAACAACTGTACCCGACAACGCCACAGCACTCCGTCTTATGTATTAGGAAGTTGTCGCGATGCCTTATCGGATATCTCCTCAGACGATATTGCCTACATCGTACTCCGTACACATTCCAACATATGTATACTACATGACTTTGTTGCGTGGGGTGCAGACATCTTGGACGAGGACAAAAAAGACGAGATAACGCGGGTGTGGCATCCAACCTGCTAAAAACCAAAACAATTTCTGCACATAAATAGTAGGAGAACGCCATCTCTGGCAGGACATACATAATGCGGCCAACAACGCATCATCAGTTTGTGGCATTTGTAACTGATTTGGGCAAACTTTTGTAAGTGCCATAGGGTAGGCACATACATGACACCCACCAATGAATGGTTGGGTATACCGAGGGGCGCTTCTGCAGTGGAGGGCGCCAACGAGGGCAAGTCTCACGAAGATCATCCTTTTTCGACACGTGGTACAGCCTGCATTCAAAGACTGGTCAAACGAGAATTCAACTAATTACACGCGCAGTTCTTTATTGGCGCTTGGCAGCTGGCTCTACGGAGTTGATAGGTATGTAGCAGCCCGACTAGGCAGATAAGCCGGAGTTCATGTGTAAGTGTGGCAGTGTTGGTGTTTTAGTTTTAACATAGCGGCCCAGGACGAGAGAACATGCTCGAAGAGGAGAGAGGCTTCGATGTCGGCGCTGGGATGGCCGGAAAGAAGCTGGCTCTTCTTGACCTCATCATGATCGTCCCAATGCCGCGATCTGGGGGCCATGATACGGTGCCATGATTTGTTGCCATGATTTGTTGCCGTTGCATATTGGCCCTTGGGTGCCACCATCTACCTACCTAGTCGTCCGCTTCGCCAATGATAATCTCATGATTGGGCGCGTTATCAATTCCATCGCAAGTTCGCGAGATGCTGCAGCCAAGGACAACAATGACGGCTTATTATGCATCTTGATTGGCCTCTTATTGCCGCAAAAAATTCTTACCTAGGTTGGAAGATCGGATGCTCCTGCCCCGCAAAGCTGACCAAGCCTCCGCCCACTCATTGCCCCATTGCCAAGACTTAAGAGAGATTGGGATTGTGATTAATTTGTGAGTGCCGATGGCCGCCAAAGCCTGTCATTGAGATATGTATGTATGTATGTGTATATATACGGAGTACATAATGACTGTTCCACGGCGGCCAATATCTACATCTGGATAGCAGCAACCGCTCTCGACACTTGTTTTAGGTGGTGACGGCATCTGTTTATTAATGGATTTACAATTTGCGGCGCACGTTGAATGCATCTACCGACCGAGTACGTAGTCCAGAGATGGAAAGGGGCCTCAGCCTCAGAAAGGTCTGTGCCACCCCGTTCCAAGGCAGCTTGTCGGCAAGCTTCATGACGGACATGATCTTGGCATCGCCAACTTGGCGGCCCTCTGCCAAGAGGTTGCGTAGCTAGCAGTCGCAGATTAATGAGGCACATATCTGCAAGTTCTCGGGAGTTCAATATCTACGTAGGAGAATGCAAGCAGAAGTTATTAGAACACTCAGGAGTCAGGACAGCTCGGTTTGCCACTTGGTAAGTTGGTAGACCGTAGGTATGCTCAGTTTGGCTATGAGCGCCACGAACAGCCCTGTAGCCTATAGGCCGCCGGAAAGCCACCCCCTTTGCGAAACGCAGAACGCCACAACGAACGAAGAGAGCATCGCGTTGTAACTTGTCCAACTTCTCGAGTGTCGATGACTCGATTCTGTCCTCGGCTACATACATATCACATCTACATCACACAGCCACCACATCTACGACATTAGCCATCCAAGAACCAATCTGCACCGCTCGCTCCTCTCGCAGATAAACTGCATTTCTTGGCGTCGCCCGTCGTAGGACAACTCAAATTGGTCCATTGGACGAGTGTGATCCAGAACTGCGCGGCTTGTCAACCTGCGCTGAGACATGCGTCACTGACCACTTTGCACTCCCATCCATGCTGCCTTTGTTGCATTTGGCACTGTTTTTAAGGTTATTCCCCCGGGCCGGTGGGCCTCACTTCTCTTCGTACCCGTACGCGCAATGCAGGCGGGCTGTGTACTTCTATGTCGCCACCAGTGACTACTTAGTACTAAGTGACACACACCTCGACATGCCGCCAAACCTTATTAGCTGCGCCTGTATCCGTACAACTTGTAATTGAGCTGACTAGTCAAGTGATAAAAAAGGAAATCCCACATCGTTGACACGAGCGTCGAGAGACAATCGTGGACATTCATTCTACGAAGACGCTTTCGAAGCAAGAGCCTTCGAGAGAGCTGCCTGTGCAACCGCAATCCTTGCATCGGATACGATTTCTTTCCTTTGCACATCCAACCGTTTCCACATCCTCAAACACACGACACAGTGACTGCATCTGCCTATTGATGGATATCGCTGGAGGCTTTCCCAAGCCGACGTCGTTTCGTCTGGCGCAGTTGGCCCAAGGTGCCTATGACTTGCCGCTAAAGCTCTTTGTCGAGCAAGGCGATGGCCTCGAGAACCATCCGTCATTACCTCACCTGTGTTTACTCGTTTTTGAGGCTGTCTTGGAAGTCGTATGCGTCAGTTTGCCGGGGTACATCATTGCCCGGCTAGGCCATTTCGATGCCGATAAGCAAAAGTTCCTCGCGAACCTAAATGTTATGCTCTTCACGCCATGCCTCAGTAAGTAGATTGAGCAGCCTTTTAGCCTTTTATGCGTCCGCCGTCTTGATAGAATCAATCTAATTGGTGGCTCCCCCACGATTCAGTTTTCACCAAGCTCGCCTCACAGCTCAATGCCGAAAAGCTGTCTGAACTGGCCATTATTCCTGCCATCTTCGTCGTCCAAACTGCTGTATCATGGATCGTCTCCGTCTTGATCGTCAAGGCCTTTCGGTTCAACAAGCGAGCCGCCAACTTTGTCACTGCCATGGGTGTCTTTGGCAACTCCAACTCACTGCCTATTTCCCTCGTCATGTCGCTGTCTCAGACAATCAAAGGTCTCCACTGGGACCGGATCCCCGGCGATAATGACGATGAAGTCGCCGCCAGAGGCATCCTATATCTTCTGATTTTCCAGCAGCTTGGCCAACTTGTGCGATGGAGTTGGGGTTACCATGTACTGTTGGCCCCTAAGAACAAGTATGAGGAATACCAGGTCGAAATTGCCGAGGAAGGCCAACAAGGACAATATCACGACGAGCCCCAAGGCGACGAAACCCGTGCTCTGCCTGATCCATTTGAGGGTGATACCGAGGAAGAAGACGAGAACCGTAGCGTGGATTCCCGCGACTATGTTCCGGCCGGTCGAACACCAATTTCCGGCGCATCGCAGTCCTCCATGGCCGCATCTAGCGATGACGAAGATCTGCTCTCTCCCAAAAAGAGCAGGGCAACGTACTCGACTTTTTCGAAACGTGTTCGCAGCAGTAGCCTGGACGGGATCACCAGTGAGACTCGTTTTCCCCACGTTCGCGATAACCAAGTCGAGCGACGGAGTTGGGGAGCAAGAGCTGGGGCTCGTGTCTACAGATACTTGCTCAAAATTCACAACGCCTTGCCTCGGCCTGTGCAGATTGTCATGTCTTTGATCAAGCGTGTCGTCGCGAAGACGTCCACCTTTGTTTGGGAGTTCATGAATCCACCACTGTGGGCCATGCTTGCTGCTGTCCTCGTTGCTTCAATATCTTCGTTGCAGAGGCTATTCTTCGAAGATGGATCCTTCATCAACAACAGTGTCACGAGTGCTGTCAAATCAAGCGGTGGTGTTGCTGTGCCGCTTATCCTGGTCGTTTTGGGTGCCAACTTGGCTAGAAACACCATGGCCTGCGAGGACAACCATGATCCTGAGGAAGAAGAAATCGGTACCAAGTTACTTGTTGCGTCTTTGCTGAGTCGCATGGTTCTCCCTACCGCCATCATGGCACCTTTACTGGCCTGCACCGCAAAGTACCTCAACGTCAGCATTTTGGATGATCCCATCTTCATTATTGTTTGTTTCCTGCTCACCGGCGCACCGAGCGCTCTTCAATTGGCACAGATTTGCCAGATCAATATGGTGTATGAGAAGACCATGGGACGGATCTTATTCCAGAGCTACGTTATATGGTACGTTTTTCTCAACTTGCACGGTTCTTTATGCAGTCCATGTCTAACAGTGAGAACAGGATTCTGCCATCTACGCTAGTTCTCGTCATGATGGCTCTTGCGGTTGTTGAATGGGCGCGTTAATCATAATTGGTGATTATCGATGACCACTCGCTTTGAGCCTCGTCTTTTTTCTTTCCTTTGCTTTCCACTTTTCTTTTTCATCCTCTATTTATTTTTCCGTTCGTGCTCTTTTTTCTCCTTATTTTTTTCCCTTGAATCCTCTATTTCCTATCTCTTTTTATAGCTTAACAACAGTATAGCCTTTACGAGACATCGAACTCGAGTCGATCTACATCCGGTATGATTGGACAGCACCAATGTTTAGGGTTTAGGGATGGAACCAACGTCGAACGATCAGATAACCGCCGTGTGGAGGGCGGTAGACAGCTTCTTATTGATTGCATAAGCCTTGCTACTACCCACGGAGCGTGTGGGAGGCGATGGCGCGGCGTTTATGACTTTTTATGGTAGTGTGATCGCAGAAGCAAACACAGCGCGAGTGGCAAATTGGAATTCAGATGACAAACACCAGTGCGCACAAGTGATTACATATACACGTATGCTTGTCTATTCATAAGTGTCCCTTGACGCACTCCATGCCCCAGATTTGTCCCATCATTCTTGTTCTTGTTCCCCTCTGTCTTCTTCTGCCTATTCCTCTAATCTCTCCCCTTCTTCCTATCTTTACCTTACACTCTTCTTCTGGCAATAGCAAGTAGTTTCCGTAGGGAATGACCTCCCTCCAAGCACATGGACCGGGGTCCCTCTCTTGGGCGGACAACCCGACCGGATCAGACAGTGCGGTCCGAGAGCTCACGAACA
>SRPX01000451.1:0-21193 GCA_018360215.1 Claviceps spartinae
GAGGTTTTCCTCCCTGTACTAGGGTTTTTCCCCTATGATTTACCATGTAGAAGTTCTAGAACTGGGCAGCCTAGGCCAGCTCAGCTAGTGTTTTTAATAATAATAATGTACATATTTCTCAATTTTGTTGGTATGTATACAGTATGTACGGAGTAAAGACAGGCAGAACATAATGGGTACTCTTTCAATCTTCAGGTTCAAACGGACTCCATCCAATTCACACAACTCGGCGGAAAGCTTATGCGGAAAGCTCATGTCAAATTTTGCGAAATTTCTTAGCGAAGCTTCATCGACAGCGAAAGCCCATTCGTTGTCCAAGGGCACGGCCACGGACCGCAGAATATCAACCCATGCCCTCCCTGCGATTACATGCCAACTCCCAGACCCATGCGTAGAATAATCGAATCATGATTACAATCTCAGCGACAACCGCAGTCGGCGTACATATCGCCATTGCCATTGATAACAAATTGATGATGCTACTCCGTCAACCCAAACGCCTGGTCCATGCGCCCCTCCTGCGAGACAAACGCAGCACGCACCGCGTGGCGGTGGTGACTTCCCAATCGCATGGCGCTCTCAATGCAATAGGCGTCTCTGTCCTCTCATTCTCAGCTCCAGATACTGCTGCACAACAGAAACGACCTGCTCCTCAAAGGTCTTGAAATTTCTCCCAAGCAAAAGCCTAGCCGCCATATTGTTGACGTTGACGACCGAGGTACGCGCCCTCACAGCATCGAAAAAAGGGAAAACGCCTTCAGCATACTCCCTGGGAAAACGCCTCTTGACAATGTCAAAACAGTCGGACCAGGTCATTGGGCCGGCCGCGGCAATAAACGTCTGGTGGCCCATAAGATGGGCCCTTGCCCAGTTCTGATTCAAAGAACGAACGTGCAGCTCAGCGACGTCGTCTAGGTGAACAGAATTGCCTGGCATAGTGATTATGTTGTTTTGTATGCCGAGGAGTGATCCTATGAGGAGACTGTTGGTTCCCTTGAAACAATCAGTCTCCATGTTCATAAGTGAGTCATCGCGACCGATAATGGTGACCGGCAGGATGTTAATGATTGTGTATGGAGGCTTGTTCTGTCGTATATAGTCCTGTACGGCTGCGAAGGCGAGAGCTTTGGACCGAACGTATGCGTTTGCGTGGGTGATTTCACCAGACATGTCCACATCCCACGTGTATTCTAGGGTGGTTTTAGAAAACGACATCATTCATAGGTAGAATGATGATGCACAAATTCTGCATCATTAGTGGGGTTGGGGGATTTTCCCCTCAGATTCTTTGACTTACCGTCAATCATTCTTCCAGACGCTATGCTTTCTTCGGACGCAATGGACACCAGTGAGCCGGTGATGACCACTCTCTTGACACTCTGCGACCATTGGGCCGCAGTGAGTATACCGACTGTGCCTTTCACAGCGGGTCGAATGATGTGATCTCGGAGTTGTGCTACGGTTGTAAAATTATCGCAGCTGATGGGCGAAGCCACGTGAATAACGTACGTGACGCCTAAGATCGCCTCATAGTACGCCCATTTATCGGTAATATCAGGAACCACAACGCGGCTGAGCTGGCCACCGTAAAAGCGGAGGCATGGCAGTGAGCATATTCTGTCGAACCCAGCCTGCGTGCGGACTGCGGCGCGGACATAGTATCCATATTCTAAAAGTCGGACGAGGACTCGAAGGCCTACCATGCCAGTGGCGCCAGTGAGCTACGCCCCAACGCCGCGTCAGTACATACCATGGAAAGAGATACCTATGAGGCTATGACAGGTTGCATGTGACCTGCCAAACGAAGAGGGGCTAAACATACCAATACAAGATCCTGAGGATTCATTTTTGATCAAAGTTTCTTGAATTATGGTTATCGCGAGAATACGCGTTTGTTTGTGTGCGGATGGATGATGGAGGAGATCAGAAAAATCCGGGCGCAAGTCTATTTTTACGCCAAATATACGCAACGGGTCGTGCATTGTGTTACCAATGTAAGATCGCAGCACAACATCCATTTTTGGTATTCCCTCAATCTACCGTTTGTGGCCGGCACCATGTCGCGTGGCGTTGCAAAGTACTTACAGCTCCAAATGGCCGAGCTTTGGTTCTGTTGTCCAGGCGGCGCTGACGAAATGAAACGGTCAGCCACTACTTGAGGTGACGGCACCGGCACTGACGGGTATGTTCGATCAGGCGCGTGACGCCCCCGCGACCCGGTTATAATTGTGTTTTTTGCTGCGTTATCCGGAAGCGCTCTGATGCAGCGTAGCTAAGGATCATTTTATTCCGAGGGACGCAACAAGGACTTTTGATGAAAGAACTCAAACAGTTGCATACCTGGAACCACCATGTCAGAAAATAGCAGGCACCGTTGGGGGCTGTTCAGTCCTCGTAAAAAGCACCTCAAGCAGCGTTTTAGGCCAACACACCCATTCGCAACATTGCGAAAACTCTTTGCAACACAATATTCCCCTGGTTCTTCGGCCGACACAACCTGACGCCTACTGTGATGCTGCCAAGAGGGGTATTTCCCTACAAAGCTACTTGGGGTGCCTACGATGAAAGCTGAAGAACCTCATCGGTGCCTGCAACCTTCACTATTGTGATTCGCAGCTGTTCGTGTTGTGCATCAACCACCCCTTCGTGTTGCTTCGCTATTTCCCTCTGCGAGGAATCGGAATGCGACCGATAACGCCCCTCTTCAGGTAGCCGGTGTCCCAGGAGCGCGGTGATCGTACTGTCGTCGCTCTCGTCAGTGCAAGGTTTCCGGCCAGATTAGGTTGTGTATTGGCGTGGAGGCTTCGGCTCGTTGGATACGCGTTCGAATTCGCACAAAGTCGGAATCGGGCTCGCGATGTGCGATAAGGGTCTTTCTGTCCGAACTATGAGTTGACCTGGTTAGAGCTGTAACCTGCGTGAAGCACACCAAACATACCTCGAGGCTTTGAGTCACGTGAAGGTGAATATCCGCCATGATCTTGTTTCATCGACAGCTGCCCACTATCAAGTTCTTTGATGAATGGACGTGAACAGAGAAGTTCACATTGTGCATTTGAAAGCCAAGTACAATTCCCCAGAAATTATCGAAAATTGAAAGTGGTGACCATGGAGTAGAGCGTACAGAAACCCGACTTTGGCTTTGTAGTGCTTCACATTGGGCCATGGCGGTGCTCGATTGAGTGATCGCGCGGAACCAATGACGGAGCGGTTGGCGATGTTGCGCAGCTCGCCCAGTGCGGCTTGCCGACATTGGCCAGAAAACGGCGTCAGGATGGAAGCATGGAGACGTCAAATAATAATCTGGCAGTCTGGATGCTGAGAAAGTTCTAACGCGACGTAATTTTGGTATTCACGAAGGTTTCATTGGTTGATTGGTAACTGGCTATGTACATACATACTGCGATCTTAGTCATAGGCACGTGATCATCCGCCCTTCAACAGAACCATCGAACACCGACCGGAGCAATGGCCTGAAAATCGAAACATTCCTGAGAAAAAAAACCGTCGAGACAGTCGGACTTCACCTATAATTGTGCCAGGATGAGGCGATTTGTAGCAATTGGCTGTGCAATGAGAATAGACATGACATCATGGAATGGGACCAGTGAATCAGACTTGACCAAGGCCAGCAAGCAAGGAAAAAACAACATCA
The DNA here is from genome assembly GCA_018360215.1 of Claviceps spartinae. Taxonomy (NCBI): domain Eukaryota; kingdom Fungi; phylum Ascomycota; class Sordariomycetes; order Hypocreales; family Clavicipitaceae; genus Claviceps; species Claviceps spartinae. The sequence goes on from SRPX01000451.1 coordinate 3,656, forward strand.
AAATAGTCAGCCGGTAATCCAAACCTAGCAAGCCGCGAATCCTATCTATCGGCTTTCATCACAAATCTGACACGTGAATTTTGTCTCTGGCTCTCTTCCGCAATGTGAATCGTGATTGAAGCGTGGCAGAAAGCGGGGCACGAGGCCGCCCGGGCGCTGGGGCGCCGGTAGAAGGCGCTAGAAGGCCCCAGAAATACCCGTCCCAGGGCTCTAGCAGCTTCCAGACTCATCGTTGCCGGACCAAGAAGCAACGACCAGCATCGTTCCACAGCTCGAAACTTCCTCAGGATTCTACGAGATCCTGGGAACCCTTCTTCTCAAGTATAAATCCATCGTGAACTCCTCGGAACATCAACTTCTTCTTCTTCTACATCCAAAGACAACAAGCCAACAAAACCACACATTGCTCTCAAAACCTCCTTCAAACAACTCTTCCAGACCTTCCAAACAAGCATCCTCTGCAAGCCTCAAACATCACTCGTCCATCAGCACCATCCCGTGGATATCCGAATTTTACTCAGAAGACCCAATATCAGCACGCGAATCCCACCATTCACAATGGCTTTCTTCCCACGTGCCTTCTACGACGACTCTTCCTCCTTCACTCCACTTTTCCGCCTCCTTGACGACTTTGACACCTACTCTCGTCAGTCCGGCGGCAGTCAGCAGCAGACCTCCAAGCGAATCGGGAGCGGGGCCGGTTTCTGGCAGCCCAAGTTCGATGTCCGCGAGACCAGCGACAACTACGAGCTCCATGGAGAGCTTCCTGGCATCAGCAAGAACAACGTTCAGATCGAGTTCACCGAGCCACAGAGCATGGTAATCTGCGGCAAGGCTGAGCGCTCTTACACCTCTGGCACCCCCCCTGCGGGATCGATTGACCAACCCGGAAACAAGGCCACCATCACTGAAGCCGGTGAAACTGGATCTTCACACAGAGCCACCGTGGAGGACGAGAAAGACGAGTCTTCCGGGGCTGTTGTCTCTGAAACCAACAAGCAGCAAGTCGAGAGAACAGATAAGAAGCAGCACCCCGAGCATGGCGTCAAGTACTGGCTGTCGGAGCGCAGCGTTGGCCAGTTCGCGCGCACATTCAACTTTCCTTCTCCGGTTGATCAGGACTCCGTGTCTGCTTCTTTCAAGGATGGTGTCTTGAGTGTTATTGTGCCCAAGGCTAAGAAGCAGGGTGCTCGTCGCGTTGCGATCAACTAGGCCGGCAAATTGATTGGCTTCACTGGTCGCCTTTGCGGAGCCTGCAACTTACGAAATGACGAATGGATGGACTTGACTTCTTCGGGGCAAATCGGTTACAGCATGTTGATTTGGCGAGTTTGAACGATTGCTTGATCTTTTTTTCTTCATTGTGGCTTGCTATTGATACCTGATTCTTTGAGCTCTTAATTATTCCGAACCTCAAGTGTAGTGTAGTTCCATGTTTAATCAGAATCTGTCTACGGACTTCAAACCCCTTGGGCCCTTCAGACCAAAACAGCTAGTGGGTTGTATGATGTGCATGTATGATGCTTCGACAGCACTCATTCTACGAGACTACTAACTACGACGATCCTTATTATTATTTCAGCCCTTCTCTCGTGCGTCAATGCCAGTTATAATCTGCATCCGCTGGTGGTTTATCTTTTATTGAAGTTGCTAGTCGTCTCCATGAGTCTATCCCTTTCCCGATTTTGGTCAATGACGTGAATACACAACAAGATCAATACATATTCCTGCGGTTATCTGCAGACTGCCTCTATAGGAAAGCATCGCTAATATGATTATCGCAATCGTTTCAAAATAGATACAACAGACAATAAGCCTGATACACCGCTCACCACATCAACACACAACCCCAATTTTGTCTCCACGTCCCTCATGGACCACGAGATAATTTGGGCAAGGCAATTAACGGGTCGAAGCTTCGGTAAAGCTACCTAGGTATGGTAGTAGGTATCCACGGCAGCTCCCCCCTTCCTATGACCGCATCGATCGTCTCGCTCCAACAATACATTCCAACAAGGGCAAAGGATCGTTGCTTCAAAGACACTTTTACCCTCCGCTGGAACTGGGCGACCCTCAACAGTCCGCCAGGGACTACTAGGTCCCATCGCGGGTGACTGTGAGCACTGAGAATCTCGTCCTCGTCACAGGCCGTGTCCTGGTGTCCACAGTCCGGTCGAGTGCCTATAAATGTATGTATTACCCAAAAGGAACCTTCAACCCCCCCCCCCCCGCGAAGCTTTTCCGCTTTTCCGTTACTGTTGTTTTCAGGAGGCCGGTTCTCTGTTCCCGACTTGGGCCCTGGGGAGCTCCTTCTGTCGATCTTGTTCCCGTGTTTGTCTCAGTCGTGAGTCGTGACCTTTCTGGCGGCGCGGCTCGGGCGAGTCAGATGTGCGGGCTGGGCGGATCGATAGCAGTGGAACGTTCAGATCAGCAAGTATATGCCTAAGTAGGCTGGCGATCAGCCGGTGTTGGCCCTTGCAATCGTGGTGTGGAAATGTGGAATTCGAATGAGCGGTATTCCTGTTTCCGATGTACTGCTTCTGCTCATCGAAGCGACTGCGGCGTCGGCGGACCATTAAAGGGGCTATAGTGGCCGTGTAGCCGTGGTTTCGTGTTCTCGGGATGTCTTGTGCTCAGCTCCCCGAGGCGCGTAGGAGACGTCGGACGATTGGCGAATCTCGGAGCGAATACGGCGTGACTTGGGAGCCATCCACAACCTCAATAACGATTGTGGGTTTTTGGCGGCGATGGCTTTTTTTTTTTTTGCCCGCCGCAACTGTCGGTCGACGAAACGTGGACGGACGAGTTTTGGCCTGGCCGATTGCTGGCAGTACTGCCGCCCACCATCGCACCACTTCATGTTTTGGAGGAACGTGCGAGGGAATCATCCGGCTTCGTTGGGGAAATTACTTCGGTAACGACGCCGGGTGTACGACAGGATCATCTGTTTCCACCTGACAATGCCGCCGAGATGTTGGTGTACTAGTTCGCTTCTGCGCCTGGTACAAGTTCGGTCCATCGCTGAGATAGAACATACGCCCAAGCGAGCGTAGCAAAGAGATGTGTCCACCAGCCTGGCCAAAAGTATTGCGATGTAATGGAACAGTCCCCTGTGGAATCAGAGTGGATGTTTCCCATGTGGATGTTCCCGTCGCGTCAAGCACTTCGCGGCGCTTGGATGTGCAGCTCTGGATTGTGATATGGGTGCCGAGGAAATGCATGCAGAAAGTCCAGTGCTGTTATATCCAAGGGAGCAACAAATGCAGCCAAGTACAGTCCGTCGAGCAAGCGTCGGTAGTCCGGCCAGGCAAGCGAATCGAGATGTTCAAGTTTTCCCAATCCATGCCGGCGCCTTGATAATCGGAATCTGGATTGAAAGGTTTCCTCCTTTCCAGACCATGTTCCCCTCGGAATTAGGATCCTCCCTTGCTGACGATGTGATTGCACCTGAGCGTCGTCCACTGCGGCGGCGGAAGGTACGAGTCGTCGTCGAGCACAGGAAATATTTCTCCCGGGTCTCAAGGAAGTTGCCATCGGAATCCGTGCCACTAAGATCATATATGGCATCAAGACCAAGGATGGCAGCATCGACGACCTCCGCGTGTCACCAGTCAAGAGGCGGTGGACGGCCCGGTGTGACTCCTCGACGGAGTCATGACTGGAAGCCGAGACGGCGAGAACCTGAGGGTTCTATGGAGGCGATGGCTGAACCTGTACACTGCCCGAGGACTCAGGAAGCGCGCTTAGGGTAGCTGCCACGAAGTGGTGACCTGGACAGAATGACCCTCAGACCCTGGAACACACGTTTCAGAGAAGCGAAGTGGCGACTTTCTCCTCGTATCCATTCGTATCAAAGCACGTGCAGCTAAGGCTGGTTGCACTTTGGTTGCGGCTTAGAAGTCCAATGGAGCGAAGGAAGTGCCTAATCTCTCGGCCGATGCATGGTGAAGTATAAGTAAATTTGTTGGATGGAGTGTGATGAATGAGGAAATATCCAGCGACGGTTTTCTATCGCTCTTTATATCAGGACGACGGTGGTCGTACCACTGAACCAGACACAGCGGGTGCCTTGCGCTGACAGTAAGCGCGAGGGGATGATGACGAACCTCGGTGCCTGTGCTGACAGTACTTATTAAGCCCACCGAATAATGACGATCCTCGGATTGTCAGAATTGGGCAATAGAAAGAGCGTGGTAATCGTGTGACGAAGGACGGTCAAAATGAGGAATGTGGTTCAGAGGCCCAGACGTTGTATTATGAGGTTACATGAGACTTGCCACTGGTCATAACTTATAAGTGACAAAGGACGTAGGAGAAAAAGAGAGAGTCTTGGCTTGTACAAACTGGATGATTTGTCCCGCTGATACTTTCTCTACCTACTCTCGCCGGGGTGCGTGATTAATGTTATGAGTCGTTTTTGCACATTGGGTTTTTCTTTTCGAAATGGGCGTCGAGGCTCTGCGATGCATGATTTCACTTGCTCCGTACGGTTGTCTGCCCTGAAATATATAGTGCGTTCATCGTGTTTACAATGGGCCAGGTCTGAGGTCCTGCCGCCTTGAGGCTTGATTTTCTGTCCTCATTATTTCGCGCACTGATGATTCTTCGCACGTTTCAAATATGATTTCTAGTCGCTTTTCAGACTTCAAGCTACAATATCCATGCCCCTTGATCAGCTTAGCTTCGAGACTGAGCGCGGTGTAGGCCGTGTATTGGGGTTTCATACCGAAATATCGACATGCAAGACGCAAAATACAGTCATCGCTGATCCGCCATGAGTAAAAAGGAAAATGTTGAGCTGCTCCAGTACCTACCACGACTCACCTCCCTGCCCTGCGCGACGTAGCGCGTTCCTCGCCAAATTCGCATCCGTCTCAGACAGAACATATATGATATCACGGAGCGTTTGACGTGGTGCCACAGTGTGGGACCGATTGTCACACGTGTGGACGGACATTCGCATGCGTCATTGAGGTTGTTCGCATTACAGGAGCGGCACGCCGCACGGAGCTCACCTCCGAACTGTGTTACGGAAGATCATCTCCGAGCCGCGCATGACGACATTGTTCACTCAGAGCATTCCGCAGAAAGCGGGGGAGATTTATTGAGGAGACCACATGTTAGTCTGAGGTTCATGTATTTATACTTATAGATGGTAGAGTCGGCCTCTCAAGGCTTTGGGACAACTGAGTCCGTCATAATCTATATAGTGATCAGTACATCATTGAGTTGCAAGTTGTTGGTAAGGTATTTGGTGGTGTCTCCTTGGTACTTGAATTCAGCCAGGCTTCGGAACTTGGAAATTGAATTCATCAGAAGCTTCAGTGAGTCAGTGTCGTCCTTGAAATGATCTTTTATGGCGGTAGAGTAGCTTAGCCATGATTCTTCTCGTGAGTAAACCGCTGCCAGATCATAGATGATCCCGTACACGTGGCTAGGCTCCAAAAGTGTCAAATATCGCTATCCTCGCCTTGGAAACTCAAATACCTCGCGGTAGGCTGCGCCGGGAGCTCAAGATAGACAGAGAATTGGCGAATGTTTGAAGAAATCCACTGTGTATGCATTCGCAACCGCAACAGGCTCAAGGACCCGACGATAGTTGAGAAAAGCAGACCAGTCACCAAGGTAGAAGTGGCACAGGTACGGGTCACTGCGAACCTTGCTGAATTATTTATTATGATGATCCAATATCAAGGTCAAGAATGGAAGAATAGACCGACGACTTTCGAGTCCGTAATTATTGGGTGCTATTTTCTCATCACCACCACTAAACCAACGAGTGTTGTGTTATCATGCTTGCAAATGCCGCCCCGGCGCCCATCTTCATCAAGAACAAATCTGAGATCCAATCTACAGATATTCAATAGAAAAAGCAGGCGATGTGCTCACATCCCATTCTTCTTCCCTCTTCACATCACCATTGATGCGGAGAGCACGAACAACGAGCTTGTACGTGCCCGCAGGAGCATAGCTGCCAGAGTCCAGATGTCCATTCCAAGGAAAGCCGTTATGTCCACGGGGATTCCACAGCGCAGGAAAGTTGCGTGGCTGACCAATGGTCTTGACGCCCCAGACTTCATGCGTCAGGGTCTCGTTCTTGGGATCAGGGCTGAGGGAGACAATGTCAGCGCGAATCATGGGGGAGCCCAGCGCGAGCTGAATGGAGAGCTGGGGAAGAGGGTCGCCTGGTCTAGCGTTTCCAGGCTTGGGGAGGGTGAATGTCGTGTTGGAGGGAACTGGAATAGGGATGGAGCGAGGGTCGGTGGACTCGGAAATCCAAGTCTCATTAAATCCCAGAACCACATGTTCGTGCAGGGAACCTGTCAAGCCCTGGTACGGAAGGGAGAGCGACGCCCCGTCAGTGCCGTTGATAGTAATGTAGCCGGACCACAAGGCGAGACGTTTGGCATCCAGGCCCTCTGGAGGAGTAGCGGAGACCCCGATAGTCTTGGTCTCGCCACCGCCCAGAGTGATGCTGGTATCGCTGAATTGGAGTGTGGCAGCAGCATGAACGGCCTCGTTAGGAAACGTCTGCACGTTAATGGAATCCTTGGCCAAAGCGTACATGGTGATAGCAGACCTGTGCGTTATGTTGTATGTTGCTGGCTCCTTGTCAGTGTTGCGAAGCGTGAAGTTAAGGCTCTTCGCAAGATGGTCGGTGTCATTGAAGGATAAGCCGGATGGGGAAAGTAGAACAGTCAAATAGGCGGCATCGTAAGCCTGGACGAGACCGCCGCCTTGTTGTGGAACAGGGGCAAGATAGTCGTAGAACTTGGTTCCGTCGTTGAACAATTGGGGGTTGGAGGTGCTAGAGAGAAGGTCCTGGATTTCCTGAGGGGAAATGGCGCCTCGAACTTGGCGAATCAAGGCAATGATACCGGCGGCCTGGGGGCAGGCCATGGAAGTGCCAGACTGAACAGAATAATTGCCAATGGCTCGGGGATACGTTGAAAGAACGTTGGCACCAATAGTACCATACTGAGGCTTAACGTCCATCTCGAACGTCGGACCCCAGCTCGAGAACGGGCTGACGGCGCCACCGGTATCGGTATTGTTCTCAGTTCCCACCCATTTTTCAGCATTTTCTGGCCCAACCATTTTGAGAGTAAGCTTTTTGCCGTCCTTGAGAGCCTTGATAAAGGTTTCTCCAGTCTTGTCATCGATCATAGACACCGCAGTGATAGCGCCTCGAGGGATGGGGCTGACATCGATTTCGATAGTACCGTGGGCATTGTTGTACACAAGCACGTACTTCGCGCCTTTAGCCATAGCATTTTGAATCTTTTCGGTAAAATTGCAGGTTCCACGGCGCATTAAGACAATATACTTGCTCAAATCTGGGGTGTTGGCGGGGAAAGGAGTGCAGGCATCATTTTTTATCGTAGGGTCAAAGCTACTTGCCCAGACGGGGAGGTTAACACCATCCCAATCGGAGGCCGCGGTGCGCTCATAACCAAACGATTGTTCAGGACTATCATCGACCTGGTACTTTGACAGATACAAGAAGTATGGTAGCTGCGCGTTGTCGAAGGAGGCGATGGCGGAAACATGCTCACCATTAGCTGCAGTGCTAGCATAAAAGATGCCCACTTTGCCCGAGTTACCGGCAGCTAAAACGCATGGCACGCCCTTGTCAACGATTCGAGAAACTGCAACAGCCCAAGGTTCCTCGGCCCAACCACTTGGACCGCCAATAGATGCTGTGATGATATTGGCACCATCTTGGTAGGCCTTGTTAAACGCGGCGATTAAAACATCATTTCCGACATTTCCAACGCAGCCAAAAACACGATAGGCACCCAGAGAAACACCAGGAGCAGTGCCGGTGAAGCCGAAGCTGTTGTTCTGGGCTGCGACGATACCAGCAACGTGAGTTCCGTGGCCTTGACAATCCATTGGGTCCTCATCGGGCACTGGCGTATTGAGGCCGGTGTAGGCATCGCCCACGAAGTCGTGCCCAAAGGAGACGAGACAGTCTTTGCCGAAGCATCCACCCAGGGCAGGGTGTAAATAATCAATCTAATGCAAAACCCATCAATTGAGGCCCTGAAAATTCAGACGAGTTCGCGGATTGACACTTACACCAGTGTCAACAACGGCAACCTTGATTCCCTTGCCAGTGATTCCCTTTTCTCTGAGCTTGTCGACTTGTGTCATTACGTGAGGAGGAAATGTGTCCGGCCCGCCCTCGGCCCTGGAAGCAAGACCGGATTGTTTGAAAGTACTACCCTTCGGCGCGATCCACTCGATTTTGGGATTTGGCATATCGTAAAGTATGACCGGGTGCACCGCTTTGACCGCAGGCATCGCAGCATATTTCGCCACCTTTTCCTTGGCTGTTTTGAGGTCGTCCAATTGAAAAGAAAGACCATTGAAGAGCTCAAATTCGAGCTTCATGCGAGTTTTGCCATCGCCGGTAATCGATTGCTCGAATGCAGATACATCCTGAAGAAGAGAGTGTGAGAACGTAACATTGGCCGACTAGACTCCTTCTCAGCCCCGTTGGGCAATGGGCCTTGAGAAGCAACGAACTATCCAGAGCATGAATGATGGGCAGAAGAGGTGAGGAAGTAAAAGGGAGCTCACCTGGCCTTCTTCGAGTTGAAAAATGTAAGCACCGGGAACTCGGACAGACTTGGCGAGCTTTGATGCGGGGTCGGTTGCCACTGTTGAGGCCGCGACTGCCAATAGAGACGCGACGATATAAGTGCGTACCATTGTGCCTGGAGGCTGGAAGCACGGCGTGCTGTACAGATAAGAGGAGACTCGGACGACGTGTGGAGTAAAATCCTGAAGAGGTTCACGAAGGAAATCGAATGAACGTTCGTTTTGTTGTATTTCGGGAAGCTGCTATGAGGGCTGTCTCGATCATATATCCCGAGCGTGGGCTGAGTGCTTTATGCTACCCCTTCTACTTGACCTGTGTCACTCGAGCAGGGTGCAGTAGCCAGGAGTCACGCTCATCTCATGTTTAAGATGGCCTTGTTCAATCATGAGGTACCTACTGAAAATTCTTGAGCCTGGCAGCAGCAATCTTGGCCAATGTTGGCCACTATTGGGTAATCTGAATTCATACCTCTGGCGTCCATATTCGTGTCAAGGCGGCTAGAATACCTGCGTAGGAAGGTCGAGGAAGTGAACCACTTGAGGCTCCAAGGCGATGGAAGCGGTGTGGTGTGCATTGACAATCTGAGCAACGAATTCCCCCAACCACCAGATTACGCCACCATTTCGTCAGTAGTCCGATAACATCTGTCAACTTGGCACCGACTTGTTATGATCACAAGATCGAGGTCCAATTCTGGCCACCGCCGCCGGGGCCATCCATGGTGGAGATGATCCACGACGGTCCAACCCCAGACAGAAACCTCACAAGTGAAGCTGAACAGTAGGATGGACAGACGGGTATCATATGTAGGTAGAAATAATTTCGGAAAATTCTGTGAAGATTGTCTTTTTTTTATATTCTGTGTAATGTTTTTTTAGTTAGGGAGACAGCTCCTCAGTATCGGCAAAGTTTTCTTCATCAGATTCTTTGTGTTCGTCTGGAACAGCTCGATCCTGCAACTTGTAAGAGCATTTTTGGAGTAGATGTGGTCTTAGGTGGGAACCAACGGGCTCAATATCCCATGTGTGGAATCGGCGATGCGGGAACAATCTCCGTCCAGAATTCACGTGCAAATAACTGTTTCTTCCCTCCTGACGAGTCCTGAGTTCTCTTGCGTGCAAAGCAATAGCAACCAATAATTCGGTCTCCCAAGGACTCTCCACACCCTTTGATTGAACAAACTGATCGCATGAAAAGAACGATGATCTGAACATCAAGATTTCGGTTCCAAGAAAATGTTCGGATAGCACCGATTTGAGTCGTGAATAGAAAAAAAAGAATGTAATGCAAGGGGTGGAGATAATCTCTCGAAACTAAGAGATTGCGCGGGTGGTTGTAGTGAATTGCTACACGAGGATTTCAATGGTGATCGTATTCAAAGATAGGAGAAGAACTGGTATGAAGGGGATGTACCAGAGACTTCTCCCCCTGTGTGCGTTGTGTTCCCGATCCGGAGTGCCTCACGTGACACGTGCCCTGTACTTTTGGATTTATGATACCTACACATCTGCACTGGCCACCAATCTTCTCAATGAAACGATCGTTCGTTGGTGATGTTGGCGCAATGAACAAAATGAGGGGTAGACGGATGGTTAATAACCGAACAGGGAAATTTGAACGAAAAACTACAGGCCAAACCGACGAACAAGGTTGTAACTTGTCCCCTAACTTCTCTCTTCAGTGTTCAGTGTTCACAAGCCGGATGACTGGAAATGGTCCAAAAACACAGGAGCCGAGAACCGAGAATGCCGAGTCCACAAATTAGGCTCAGACAGACCGACCGTCTACGCCAGGAATTTCCAGGGCATCCGTTTTTAAGTCCCTGGAACCTTTGGAAATTGGAAGGTCCCGTCGACCAAACAACCGTCCAGCAAATGTGAAAAAGTCCTCCAAACCAAGGCAAGCTGCTACACTCCCAAACCCTCGTACATATTCAGCTACACGCCATGCCATTCCCTTATCAAGTCCCTCAGCGACGCATTCACCATCCCCTACTCAGTGCTGCTTGAGCATAGGTAAATAAATACTCATACCCTTGATAGCCGGACTCGCAATGTCAATCGCATAGATACCTATGTACTCCGTACATGTCTCGCACCAAAATCGGGTGACAAAAGGATTTGCCCACCCACCTACATATCACTTACAAAGACAACCATGGGAAATGCATGCTGGTACCATATACCTGCACCTTGATAGCTGACGAGCTCAACTTGAAGATGTTAGTTTCGGACTCTCGTACCTAGTTGAACGTGCATCATGCATATCGTATTTGCGCCACAGGACGTTTCCCTCGGGCTCAAGAGTCAGGACCCAAGAGTTAGATGTTAGAACTTAGGCCTGTGACCTATACAGGGCTCAGACGTCGGAGTCGTCTCCTCTTCTGGAACTTGGAGAAAGCAATGAACGAAGAAGTGGCTCTAGCCTCTGGACACGGGGCAGTTAGTGCCCGTAGAACCCCCGCCACAAAGTTTGCCATCGAGCAAACTCTTGCATCCATGATCATTGTGATGATTGGTCGGATTCTTGTTGATCGTCCTTGCTTGTAGCACACCCAAGTTCCAACTGTGCATGTAAAATTAATGATGCCAGAAATGACGGAACATAGGTATATACGCGTTCGCAGCGGCAGCATTGATTCCAACAAATATCGCCTGCCGGGTCGCCCGCGTTGACAAACAGCGTGGCGTTTTTGAGCTTGCATACCTATGCGAGCAGCGAATGTAGATTGGACGTAATAAGAGCGATTCGCGATCTTTGCGCCGAAGTTGAAAAAGGTGAATGCGCTGATGTGGGCCTCGTGCATCATTGGTACTCACGATATCACACATGATAGATACATCTATATACAATGATACGTTCGTTTCATCAGGTTCGATCCCAAGAAAAGCGCGATTTTAGAGATCAACTGCTGATGTATACTTGCTTGCAAGTTGTCAATGCCTGTCAGACAGGTCACAGGCATCGACGGTGACTGTCTACAAGCGGCTCCACTGGAATCGTGAATTGCCTGCAATGATGAGTTGCGAGTACTTAGAAGTTGATAGAATGCGGCGATACTCACAAGGGCAATATAGATTCAAGATTGTTCATGACATCATACATGTATGTATGTTACATCTCAGGGCTACAATGTTCTTCCCTCTGCTTCCTTCTGGATGCGGACCACGCCTACTTTGGCCTTCCTGTTCAACGGTTCGAAACCCTCTCTCCACTTGGCCCCGACGGCGTAAGCGCTCTTCGAAGGCGTTTGGAAGGTGTTAGCTACCTAATTGTTGATGAGAAATCGATGATTAGCTTAGTGAAGCTTATCCGGAGTCGAACGACTACCGTTTTGCTGGGTTCAATATCATTGTTGCCGGCGATTTCTACCAACTCCCTCCTGATACGACAATGGCTATAGCGGGTAAGAATGCCTACAAATATCTCTCGGAGAAGATTCGACTCGTTACTCTCGTCCGGCAAAGCGATACGGACGCGAGTAGAATTGCCTTTCGACGGCCCACGGGTCCTCGAGAATATGCGCCAGGGCAATCCGGACCTTATAGACTTTCGAACTCTCGAACCCCGGGTTGCTTTCTATGCTCGAGAGACGAGAACTGGCTACTTTTGATGAACAGGCCGTCTTTCTCTTTGCTACGCGGGAGAGCGTGCACGAAATAAACTACTCACGCCTACGCGACGCGAATGTACCTGTCCTACTCCTCCGCGCACGGCATAGTCACCCGCGGTATGCTTCGATCTCGAGTAAGAAGTTCAACGACCTCACGGCCGAGCTGCTTCTTAGTATCGGGGCCCGGGTTATGCTGATGACGAACATTTGAAATCTTGGACGGAGGCTGGTCTCGTGAACGGGAGTCGTGATTACGTTGTCGATATCGTTTGGCATGCCGACGTTACCCATCCCCGTACCGCCATCCCGGCGTATATCCTACTATACTTCCCCGAGTATACCGGTCCTGCTCTCCCGTACTATATTCCCGGGGTCCCGATGCCTTCGAAGGTAGTCCCGATCTTTCCCTGCCGCCAGTACCGTACGCAGAATACTATGAGGACGTCTACGGGCAATCAATGGAGAGAACAGTTCCCTCTTATGGTCTCGTACGCGATGACGAACCAAAAGTCCCAAGGAAGGACTCTCGACCTCGCGATAGTAGATCTGAAGGCCAGGGGTACTCCGCGGCCGTTAGGGCTACTCTATGTTGCTCTATCCCGGGTGCGGCGTCTTGAGTACCTAGCCATCTTTGCGGACATTACCCTCGACGATATCTGACCCAACGTTAGTCGTGCATCTGAGGTTCGTCGGCTAGACGAAGCAAATCGGGCTCCGCAGGTACTCCTCCCCCCCTTGGGCCCCCTATGCCACGGGTAGATGAGAACGAGAGAGGTATAGGGAGGCTACGCCAACGCCTCGGGGTAGGTAGCTGTTTATATTATAGTAGTAATTTGTAACGGTAGTAGTGGAAACGTCGAATAGTATACCTACGTCGAATATGAACTATCCATCGTGTCTGCTTAAGTGTACGCAAAAATTCCACTGCACAAGGCATGTACGATGTGTAGTCGAGCCAGAACGGAATTTGGGGTTTGTCGCGATGTAGATTGTGGGAAGAAATTGTGGGAAGAAATCCTTGAGGCATGCGTGTACGAGGAGGTTGAACTGACATGAACAACCTGTTGTATTCATATGAAGGCTGTCTAGGAGAAAAAGAAGGGAAAGACTAAACGGTCTTCTCGCGCGGTGTGTGTCCACGTACTGTGTGTGTGTGTCCTTGAGGACAGCCATTCCAACAGTCCGTCAAGAAGAATCTGAACCCCGCCCAGCTTCGCCCCTTCGCCCACGGTGTCACCAGATACTTTATAAGCATCTCACGCGATGCTATCATCATACTGCCGCTTAATTCACAACTGGAAGCACACCAAAGACATCCCTACGCGCTGGACCGAGCTGTTCGCCCAATCATTCAGTCAGACACTAGTGAGACAACGATGGTTCGCCGTCAGCGTAGAGAAAGGTGAACCACATATCGTTGTCTCCCTGGTGTCTGACTGAATGATTGGACGAACAACTCGGTCCAGTGCGTAGGGGTGTCTTTGGTGTGCCTCCAGTTGTGTATTAAGCGGCAGTGCTTCATGATAGCATACCGCGTGAGATACTTATAAAGCCACATATTCCGCTCCGATGCATAAAAATTTGAATGCCTTTTGGGGAGGGAGCAGCCCCTCGATGGGGGGACCGTAAGCCCTCGGCAAGACAGCTTCGTCCGGTGCGATCCGTGGTTGACTCTGGAACTTATGCAGTACAGCTTGTATGACGATGGGTGTATAGCGGTGGTGGACGTTCATATGTCGCTTCAGATCGAGTCCGATCGCATATCCATGCTCTCTGCAAATCACAAGTTGATGTTGCTGGAGGTATGTATATGAAATTTGTCAACGCCGCTGATCCGCCTTGTTAGTACAATGTCAAGTTGAGATAGAAATTGCACCGACGCAGTGCAGCCTACCTTGCTCTGTCGCTTCTTTCTGGCTGTCTTGAGGCTTCAAGATAGAATCCATGTTTGCGTGTTTGAACGTCGTGATTCGGTGATATCTCAGTGCAAGCTTTGGGTCGGTCGCTCTGTAGAACTCAAGCTCTTCGTGGTCACCGCGAGGGTATTTAGAAGAAATCCCTTGTTGAGGTAATTAGGGAACCAAATATAACCTGTTTACGCGGTTGACGACGACGCGGGGTGTCGAGTTTCAGAGAAAGGATCATCCGTTTCGACACGGGGAAGTCCATCGACATATATTGAAGGTATCAGCCTCACATCTCAGGCATCACTTGTTCTCTCGGAGGCTTATAGCGCCACAGCCTACAGGGCTTTGCCCTTGCCTGTATCATAGGCTCATAGCCTTCTCTGTTCCACACAGGTGGTCAGAGCTAGATTCTTCATCTGTCTATGTATGTAAATACTTATGTATCTAGATTGTATCATCATCAGATTGATTCATCTATCGTTCTGACAAGATAGGTAACTCTCCTCACCTTACCCACTGTCAGAATGATAGATGAATCAATCTGATGATGATACAATCTAGATAAGTATCTAGAGAGATGAAGAATCTAGGTCTGACCACCTGTGTGGAACAGAGAAGGCTATACAGGCAAGGGCAAAGCCCTGTAGGCTGTGGCGCTATAAGCCTCCGAGAGAACAAGTGATGCCTGAGATGTGAGGACCCACCAACATACTGGATCTGGAGTCCTGGACAAGCACAGGGCACTGCCGCCCAGCCGCCCCACCACATGGGCCGTTCACGAAGCGGGTTCAATACCTCTACGGAGTAATAAGCTGCCCGTCCAACCCAAACAAGTTTCTGTGAGCAGTGAATACCTACTTCCGCCGATTTCACGTGTTCACACTACGCACCATGACGACATGACGAGCATTGAGTCCGAAGACCCAGACGGATTCCCTAGGCTAAGGCGCTACTTCCGACCGCCGAGACCTTCGCCCCCTTCGCCCATGGCGTCACCATGTTCAAGAGTCAAGACATGATGAGACTCACCAGAGTCACCACGCATGTGAAACATGTACCAATGTAGTAGTGGGGTAGACCACATGGTCTGCTTCAATCGAAACGGCTACGGAGTAGGTATGTATGCCAAAAAGCTATGTATACAGTATCGATATGTATCTTGTGTTGAAATTTGATGCG
Source organism: Claviceps spartinae (assembly GCA_018360215.1). Lineage (NCBI taxonomy): Eukaryota > Fungi > Ascomycota > Sordariomycetes > Hypocreales > Clavicipitaceae > Claviceps > Claviceps spartinae. Next base: position 18,963 of record SRPX01000451.1, read on the forward strand.
AGTATCACTAGTCATTACATAACCTCCTGAAGGCGCAAGCGCCCAGTTCACATGGCGAAATTCATGAATCATGGTGTGCACCTCACACAGAAGGTATTCAAGCAGGACAGCGTCAGAACTCAGAAGTCACATTCCGGTGACCAAGACCATGTGATATCGTTAAGCGCGATTGTTTGTTCTTTCGTTTTTTGCGGTTCGCAGTCTGATTGACTCTTGACAAATCTTGTTCCCGCACTTGGACGCGACGGGCCCTCAAGATTCGAATTCCTCTCGGCCACTTCAAGCCAGATTGGATGATTGCCAGAACTTAGACCACTAAGCACTGGTGGTCAACCTTGGTCTTTGAGCTACAGCAGAGGGAAATCTTGCAATTAGGTAGATGCTTTCGCTAGACTCTGCATCATTAGTCTCTCGTCTTATTTTCCAACTTACCAGTTGCTCTGTACATGTACATACACTTGTTGTGCATACCTGGGTACATGTATGTATGTATATACCTACCCTATCTGTGAAGTGCTTATTAGGCAAAACTGAAGAAAAAATACACAACAACAACAACAAAACTGAAGAAATCGTGCGGCGACGCGTAGCGAAGGCGCACATTTCGTGTTTGCCTCTTGAGTCTTTATGCTCGAGTTCTCCGTGAGTAATGAGGGTATTGGAGTGGAGTCTTCCTGCCTTCTCCTCTGCCCATTGGTCAATATCCTCGAGAAAAAAAACCGAAATCGTTTTCACCTCGACGTCATCGTGAAGAAGTCCCACGTGACACGCACATACTCCGTACACAGCCAGTTTTGCCTACTTTTGGCGCGCACTGGCACAGCTTCGCGTCACTGCATTTTTCAGTGGAATCTATCCATAATCCAGGTACTCAGTGCAGGTACATACTGGTAGCTTCTTGAAACATACGATTGTAGACTCGGCTTATTATTCTACCCTGCCACGGGTTCAGAACTTCAGTTTGCGACAAGAAGAACTCACATGATTTGCAGTCGATTAGCAAGTTGCATGGCATGAGTCAAGGTTTGCAACAATGCACGCGGGATGGGAACAGCCGACTGCCATTGTACCTCGGGCACCCACAAAGTCGGGATCGTTGTTAGCTACATGTGCTTTTTAACTCAAAGCCAGTGCGTGAACTACACTCCGTGGGATTTTCTCTTCAAAGCGATCGACAGTGGCTCGATACCTTAGGAACAAGAGACATATGCAATGACGGGCATTGTCGATCATGATGCCCGTTTGAAGCTTGCGCCTTGAAGTCACATGCAAACATGAGCGCTTGAATGTGCTCTAATTCGATCTCACGATACAGGTCCGATCAGAAGATTTCTATGTTATCAATGGGATTGGTTTCCATTGCCGAATTGAAGACTTAGTTATAAAAAGTCAACTTCGCCCCGTTGTCTTGACGAATCCAACAGTTCTCATCTCAAAACTCCTTCCCGCACATTAATAATATCCTCTAAAGTCCAGGGTCCAGCTAGGCCTATATATTTTACTACCCTCCTCTTACGTACATGTATCTCAAACTACATCTAACTATGAGGTTTTACTTGGTCTCGTTTTGCCTTGCGGCCCTTGCCTCCCAGGCTGTGGCTCACCAATCTCTTTACCTGAATGGACGGGATTTCAGCGCCGTTTCCGACAGCTTAAGCACCATCAAGTCCAATATCGAAAGTCTGAACGCCGCAGTGAAAGCTGGAGGTACTGATCCTGCGCCATTACTCAAAGCTTCCAACACCCTCATCCAAAGCATCAAGCGATCCAAGGAGAAGATCGATGGCAGCAGTGAGCTGGCCCTCACCGATGCGGTGAAGTTGACTCAGCCCGTGCAAGATATGGCGAAGCTCAGTCACGACCTTGTTGACAACCTGAAGGCTATGAGAGGCACCATCGAGAAGCTAGGATATTGCGAGGCCGTTCGCACGCAGACCTCCAGTATCAACGACGGATCCCAGGCCTTGATCAAGTCCGTAGTCAGCAAAGTCCCCCAAGAGGCTCAAGACATAGCCAGTCAACTTTCCAGCGGCCTAGTCAAGATTCTGGCGAGCGTATAAAACAACTGACCCTGACCCCTGTTACATACCTGACCCTCTCAACCACCTGACCCTCTCGCTGGCCAATCATCTTCGAGATTTTTTTTTGACAAGGTCAGGTATGCAATTACCGTATTTCAAAACTGTCTTCAAAACGGTAACTCGGTTCAGTGGCGCGAAACGCACCAAGCC